>CABEGB010000991.1:0-146076 GCA_901521435.1 Crematogaster levior
TATTTTTCTATATTATTTATTATACGTTTAATATGTATGAAAGATACAGTAACTTGTTATTTGTACTTACCAATACAAATTTTTCTTTGAATTTCCAAAACGATTTGTCTATTCTGTCAAGTCTCTTGTATATAATCGTTGCCGGTTAATGGCCGGTAATCATAATTGAGTCTTATAATTAAGATCGTCTTCATCTTCAGATACTCCGTAACCAATGAACTGATTCGTACAAAATCTAAAGATAAACTTAAGACGATCTTAAATATAAGACCTGACTATGAATACCGACCAATGTATGTTCTTTCAGTAGGACGATTTTCTATGGTAATGTCAGGTTAGATTGTGTTCACGATTGCGCGCGCATATATTTACCCCCAATCTCGCCTGGCCTGGCCGTCATTGGCTGCCAATCTGTTCCTCTCTTGTCAATGGGTCTGTTCTTTTCAGCTGCACTGCTGAACTAGTGCAATAAGTTAGAGTGAAAAAATATATAGGCTGCTTTCCTTTCAGAAGACACAAATCGACACAGTTTAACACACTCCGATTCTCCTCCCAAGCAGAGTCGAAAAGAGCCAATTGAGTTTGA
Source organism: Crematogaster levior (assembly GCA_901521435.1). Taxonomy (NCBI): domain Eukaryota; kingdom Metazoa; phylum Arthropoda; class Insecta; order Hymenoptera; family Formicidae; genus Crematogaster; species Crematogaster levior. The sequence continues at coordinate 587 of CABEGB010000991.1, forward strand.
AGAAAATTGTAAATGGAAAGCGACGTGTGTCGATTTGTGTCAAAAGTGTCGACTGTGTTCCCTAAAAGGAAAGCCTATGGCTGCTTTCCTTTTAGGGAACACAGTCGACACTTTTGACACAAATCGACACACGTCGCTTTCCATTTACAATTTTCTTCAAACTCAATTGGCTCTTTTCGACTCTGCTTGGGAGGAGAATCGGAGTGTGTTAAACTGTGTCGATTTGTGTCTTCTAAAAGGAAAGCAGCCATATATGTCTCATTCCAACTTATTGCACTAGTTCAGCAGTGCAGCTGAAAAGAACAGACCCAATACTACCTTCACTCCCGTGTCAAGACCTGGGGCAGGCAGTTCAGTGAACTGCTGTACTCAGTTCTGTTGCACTATTGAAAAGAACAGTCATCTCTGACGTCATCAGCCTCAGTGTACACTTTATGAACTAGTACAGAAAAGCTGGAAAGAACAAACCTCATGCTTCTACTTTTAGTTCTTAGTGGCTACGTTTACATCGTGGACTTGATACGCGTATCAAATAGTAAATAACTAGTACATTGATTCAGCTATTGGCTGATCAGCTCAAATATACTACTTGATACGCGTATCAAGTGCACGATGTAAACTAGGCCAGTGAAGAACTAAAGGTAAGAATCATATAAAAAGAAATTAAGTGTTTACTGAAAATTTTTTCCTGCCGAACATAATCAGTTATACCAGTGTCAGTGATGACCGGTAAGATGTATAATATATGGTAGTTTGTGTGTCACGATAATTTTGTACATACATCCCAATAAATAATGATAGTCGTTTAACAGATTATTCACAAGAACTATGACGCGCGTCACATTTCTGCATCCTGATCTCGGTATTGGTGGTGCTGAGAGGCTCGTCGTCGACGCAGCTCTAGCATTGAAAAAGAATGGCCATGATGTGAATTTCGTAACGACTCATCATGACCCAGAACATTGCTTCTCGGAGACTAAGGATGGCACGATTCCTGTTATTGTCGTAGGCAATTGGCTTCCGAGACACATTTTGGGCAGGTTCTATGCACTCTGTGCTTACATACGCATGGTATGAAGCAAAAAAAAAAAATTGACCAAAATCTGCTTCATAGAAAATCTTAATTTAAAAAAATTATCTATGTTTAGCTATTGTGATAATGAATTCTCTATAATATTTATTTTTACAGATGTATGCTGCCAGTTACATAATATTTTGTGATAAATGGTCAGAAGTTGTCTTTTGTGACCTAGTATCCATCTGTATACCTATACTTAGATTGCGTATTCCATATGTAGTGTTTTACTGTCATCATCCAGATCAGCTGTTGTCTTCCCCTGGTGGTTATATCAAACAGCTGTACCGTATGCCATTAAATTATCTAGAAGAGATCACAACTGGCATGGCACATAAAGTATTTGTAAATAGTTGTTATACAAATAATGTGTTCAGAAACACATTCAGAAGACTGAAAATCAAGCCAGAAATTTTGTATCCTTCCATTAACATGGATTTCTTTAATAAGACAAGAATTGTATCCATACAGAGGATTCTTGATAGGAAATTACCAGATGATAGTATTATATTGCTGTCTATAAATAGGTATGAACGTAAGAAGAGACTGTCTCTTGCAATAGAGGCTCTTGCTGAATTGGAAAAACTTTTAACGAAAGAAGTGTATAAGAGAGTATATTTGATTATGGCTGGTGGATACGATAAGAGAGTCGAGGAAAACGTGGAATACCATCTGGAATTAATAGGACTCTCAGATGAGTTACATGTAACAGATAAAGTAATATTTTTGCGTTCGCCTTCTGATATAGACAAAGTTTCTTTGCTACATCATTGTAAAATTGTGATATATACCCCACCAAATGAGCACTTTGGGATAGTACCCTTGGAAGCAATGTATGTAGGCAAACCAGTAATTGCTCACAAATCTGGTGGTCCTACAGAATCGATAATTTCTGAACAAACTGGTTTTTTAGTCGAATTATCTGGTGAAGCATTTGCTTCAAAAATAGCTTTCTTAATAAAAAATCCAAATCATCTTGAAAATTTTGGTAAATCAGGTCAAAATAGATTTCTAGAAACATTCAGTTTCACAGCTTTCAGTACTCAGTTAAATAAGGCGATAAATGACTTGATTGATGCGAAAACGAAATAGTATAAAAAGTGATTTAAATAGATTTTAATATTTTTATTTGCATAATATTAATTATGTCTAGAGTGGTAGCTGGTTAAATACGAATAAATAATGCTATATTAAGGAAATAAGTAAAGGTAAAATTCTTTAATACATATTTTTATATATTAATATTATATATTAAATATGATTCTTCAATTATTTGTATGTATATATGTATATATATATATGTATATATATATATATACATATATATATATATATATATATATATGCATACGTACATATTTTATATTTATGTATCTCTATATATTTATAATATTTCTTATTAACTAAATATATTCGATTTAAGAAATTTATGTTGGTGGATTTTGTAACCTAAATCATTTATTCTTATATTCTATATATAGGAGGAAGAAAATTTATTATAATTTATGTATCAAGAAACAGTGCAGGCACGAGCGCACGTTTTAACTTGCTATTGTAATATAAACTTCAACGTATGAAGTATTGTGTCTTTTGACATATAAATTAAATAAAAGGTATACTTGTTAAAAAATATAGTTTACGAAATATTCTATACTTTATGTCAAATGTGCCAGAATAAAGTATAACATATCTTGTAAACTGACGAAATTTTTTGACAATTCCACCTTGATACTTTTATGTGATTAACAAGAGCAATCATATTTAAAAAATTATATAATTTTATTTAAAAAAATGACTTTTCATATAATCTGGAAAAAAAATTTTTAAGGTTAAGATCATATAAAGACTATATTTAAAAATGAAACAGTTTATCCTCTATATTATGTATACCAAACTTAAATTAAAAATATATAGGAAAATATTTATGTATATGTAATGTATATGTAATATATATGTATATGTAATATAATAAAAATATATATATCATTTACATAAAAAAAATATATATATAATGTAACACATCACACACACAAAATTAAATATATGATAGGGAAAAAAAAGACTAACCCACATACACACACACACACACATATTCCATATGTATATACAGACTGTCCCGTAACGACTTTTGTATATTGAAATGGGAGATTCATTGGTCGATTCTGAGCCGAAAAGTCCTCTTGGGTATGGAGAAAAGATACAACCTCATCAATGACTTTGACATATGTTGTCAAGGCCAATGTGTTGAGTGACTTTCAAAAGGATTTATTTGGCGGTCATTGTTAGTTAAAAAATTATGAATGAAAAAAGTATACTGAACAGTGATGCAGAATCAATGAAAACAAGACAAGTAAGCTAGATTTTACATGGATTTACAACTTTCCACGTAAACCTATTATCAATGTTGATAATATACCATACATGTTTAAAAAGAAAAAACTCCAAAAAATTCAAAATTTGGAAAAGGAGCGATTCTGCATAAATACCGAACATTTTGAAAAACAACATATATGAAAGTATACAACGATGAAAATAGTTTCAGTAAATTTTAGTATACATATAAATTACCATTTCTCCAAACATTTCAAATTTTCAATCATTTATAACTTTGCGGTGACTTACGACTGCTAAGTGATTGAGGGTCAGAGTGACTCAGAATGATGAACTTTATAACGTATGTCAAGTACAAAGGTCATTGGTGAGGTTGTATCTTTTCTCCATATTTATCGTTCTCTTGCACTAACCCGTACGTGCCGTGCTCACGGACCTGTGACCGGTCAAAGAGTGCAAACTCTTTATTGGCCTAACTTAGGCCATACGTGTTAGTGCAAGAGGACTTTTCGGCTAAGAATCAACCCGAGAATCTCCCATTTCCATATACAAGAATCGTTACGGGACAGCCTCTATAACACCTTATTGTTTTTCCTTAAATTCTTTATTACGTTGAAGAGTAAATCATGATAGAATAAGGTGTTATAGAGGCTGTCCCGTAACGATTCTTGTATATGGAAATGGGAGATTCTCGGGTTGATTCTTAGCCGAAAAGTCCTCTTGCACTAACACGTATGGCCTAAGTTAGGCCAATAAAGAGCACTCTTTGACCGGTCACAGGTCCGTGAGCATATATATATTTATATATATATTTTTTTTTTTTTAATTTCCATACTATAAAAAAATTTAATATGTTTGTCCACATATATGTTATACAATAAATTGGTAAACATACAGCTTTACACAGCCACAGCCAATGACCTTGACCTTGACGTATGTTGTCAAGGTCATCCTTCTGAGTGATCTTCGGAAGGTTTTTGCCGTCGCTCGTTGTTTATTAAAAATTTATTAACAAAAAAGTTTGGAAAATATGAATTTGAAACACCCTCATACACACATGCACCGAAGACGCCTTCGGCCCCCTCAACCGCACCTCCCCTCCCCTCATCGGGTGGAACTCGCTTCGCGTGGAAAGTCTATAATTGTTCTGTTAACAGGGTTGGGTCATTCGACTATTTTCTAGGGTTTTTTACAGTATTTTACTACTAAAAACCCTAGAAAATGGTCGAATAACCCAACCCTGATCGGGAGTCGCGATCAGGGTTGAGTTATTCGACCATTTTCTAGGGTTTTTAGTAGTAAAATACTGTAAAATACTGTAAAAAAACCCTAGAAAATGGTCGAATGACCCAACCCTGTCTGTTAACACCTTCCCCCTGTGTTTACGGCCCAAAACGAGATCTACAATTGTTCTGTTCCACACATGGATCTAAGAATATATGGATGGAGCGTAAATTCACGGGGGTGCAGCCAGAGCGGTGAAGGGAAAAGTGATCACCGGTAATGGCGGCGCTAATCCCAACGGTGACAACAACTTACTACTACTATTGTATGTATGTATGTACATACATATCACACCGTAATAAGAGTAGTAGGGTAAGGTTAGAAAAAGTGATCACCAGTAATGGCTGCCACCCGATTTCCCCTTTCCCCGTTGGCGCGGGTCCCCTCGCCCGTAAACCTACTTTACACTCCATCCATATATTCTTAGATCCATGGTTTGGTTTGCGACTTTCCATGCGAAGCGACATCCATCCCTCACCCTTCCTCTCTGTGCCTCGGCCCAAAACGAAATCTATAATTGTTCTGTTCCACATGGGTTTGCGACTTTCCATGCGAAACAAATATTGCAAACCTTTCACATTCTTTCACTATCTTTAATTGTTTACACTTAACTGTTTAGGGTACATTAAAAAGTATTGTATATACAAAAATTAATATATTGAAGAAAGATTTCATAATTTATTCATTAGTGATGTAAAAGCTAACGGATACAAAGATGCCATGATTCTATTATACAAAGATCGAAGCATATAAATATTATTTTCGTATATGTATAAGTGATGTGAGATCTTTCGGGCCGAAAGTAACGATTCCCTGCTTTAAATGACTTTTTCTTTACTCATACATATACTACTTTCATATACATATTAGTCGTTTATGCTTTTCAATGTTCAAAATAATTGCTATATTTTCGAAACTTTTTTCGTTAATAACTTTTTAATGAAAAACGAGCGACGGCAAAAACCTTTTCTGAAGGTCACTCAGGGGGATGACCTTGACAACATATGTCAAGATCAAAGTCATTGGCGGAGGCTGTGCAAAGGTGAATATTTACCATTATTTTTATTAAGATAAAAATATATTTGATATTTTTATATTCTTACTGTCATTTTTAGATCTTATTGTATTCAAATTTTATATATTCGCTCAAATTGTGCATGATAAAAACTTCCATGATTATAAATGTCCTCCAAGAGTATTTTAAATGTCATTTTTTATTACAGAAAAATGCGTTGCGCGAAGAATCAAGCGCACGAACGGGCACAAACCGTATGTACGAAGGTGTTTATAATTAATTCTCGAAATGATATCACGTAACGTAACTTTATCATATATAATTGAATTCGTAAAAAAATAATCTTTGATTTGGTGGATACAAAAATTCAAAATTTTGAAAAAAAATGTTAGGTAGTGAGAAAATTTTGAAAATAAAAAAATTGTCTCGCTGTTTTGTAGTAATCTTAAAGCCATTTAATTTCGAGTTTGAACTTTTTTCTATCTTTTCTAGTTTCGCATTCGATCCGAATAAGAAAAACTGATTTTTTTCAAAGGGGTGTTGCACCATCTAAAAGTGCATATGAGCACATATAAAAAAAGTCTCCTTATTTTAAGTTGGAGAACAACATTCAAAAAAAAGATCAAAAGCTCATCAAGATCGGATACTTTGAATCTCTCCTTGTAAGAATCTATGAAATATTTTTAAATTGTCATTCAAGCTTAAGACTTTTTTAGGTCACTGAATTAATAAGATGTCAAAATTGACAAATTTCAAATGGCGAAATATGGCGGATTAAAATTAAAAATAGTGGAATCTTTACATTTGATGTTCATCATATTGGTTCCGTCATTACTTTTGAATTTGTCAATTTTTACATTAGATTAGTATTCAATGTTCTGAAAAACTCCTCCAATTTTGTATGACATAATTAAAGAATTTTATAGATCTTTAATGGTCTATGTAAATGACACGATAGATTCTATATTAATCTTTTTAACCATAACAAAATCCTTTTAGGAACAAGTCCTAACAATATACTTAATTTTGATTGCAATTAAATTATTCCAACACTTAATAGTTATGTGCCAAGTATTCATATAAAAATCTTTTGTAACTTTGTACCTCTATAATGTGCTATGTAGCACGTGCAAAAAAGAAAAAATGAAAAGCGAAAAGAAAAAAGAACTACAGAGTTACACTTACAAAACTTACAGAATATAGGATCGAAATACCTTAAAATAGTTCTTTCTTGTAAACTGCAAATTTATCAAAATTGTGATACGAAGATTTGGGCTTCAGAAGCAGTTTCAGTCGAAAGCACGTCGAATTACATAGAAAACAAATGACAATGTCCTTTTCTACAGAATAGAATTTCTATTTTTTTGTGATTCTGTATTATTTATCGTACAGTTAGTTGGATGTCCAACTTTATTTACAAATTTTTAAGAAACCACGGCCCATTTATTCAAACCCTTTTAAGTTTTATACTCAACTGTATTCCCTTCCCCTTCTTTGAATGAATTATGACTCATTCCATTTAGCGTTTTGCAATTCTCACCGTCTTGTGATAAATCGGATATAAGTGAAATAGAAGGAATAGAAACTAGCTGTCAATTTTTCAGCGTATACAATTAATTTTTGCATCTGATATAGTATTTACTATTATAAATTATTTTGTTTATTTTTTTATTTTAATAATACATAAGTTTTTAAACTAAATTTTATGTATCAAAATAAATTAAGACAAGTACATCTTATCTAATATATAATTGTAAATAATATTGAAGAAATAAATTCTATGTATTATAATTGGAAAAAATTTATTTTTCAATGATTTGTTAATATTTTGTAATGGAGAAATATATATTTTTATACAATTTGCAGAGAACAAAAGTTTGAAATTCTTACAAAATTAATCCATTAATTGTAAGTTATCAAGTTTCTCACTAGAATAGAATCCCGCTTTAACTTGTCTACCACCAAAGAAACGTCCATTTAAATCAACCACAGCTTTAATAGCACTTTCTATTCTTTTGAATTCAACAAAGATTCGTACTGCTTCTTCTGGCAAAGCTTCTATCACTTCGTGAATAATAACACGTGCAACATCACCATATTTAGTGTTGCATTCATCTTTTACCTCTGGTTCAAGGTCGTCATCAACCTCTCCAGGGCCAACCATGTTACGCAAGAGAACAACCTATAGTGACAGATGTAATTTAGATTATGTAGTTTACAAATGTATTTTAAATTATACAGAGCATCCTAGTAAAGAATGGTAATCTCTCGTGGAATGTAGAGCAGGTAAAAATAATCCCAAATTCCTATAAAATTTTTCTCTACAATGCATCTTTACTGAAATATTTAAAGTTAAAATTTTTAGAATTATTTTCCTTAAATAATATCCTTAAATAAATAACTTTTATCACTCTTCAGATTTTGTTGAAGTTTTGTTGTAATAATTATTTTTATATTAAGTAAAGGCTTTAAAATAGATGTTAAAATTTCAAGATGATAAAATTTCATGATATCATATCGAAGATCCAGAACTGGACAACTTTTAATCCTTCTAACAAAACTTTGAAGTTGGTACTTTTTTAAATTTCACATTTTTTTAAGTTCTCTACATCTTTTTATAGAGGTACTCTTGTTTTATTTCGAAAAAACTATTTTCGAGAAAACCACGATTAAAATGATACAATAACTTTTATTCAGATAATAGAACAATGAATGATACAAAATTGCATTGTGTTAAAACTCAAAGAAAGATTTAGCTAAAAATATGAATATATTTCGTCTCACTCTAACTCACACATGACGAATTAATTACTACTGTCCCAGTCATATCCTAGGATCTTTTTTTATTTATTTACAATGATGAATGATTCTCATATGATTTTAACATTGTTGAAATATGATTTCACATTATTATATACATATTTATTCTGTCAATTACTTCGGATTTATAAGAACGTATCTTTATCACTGTGCAATGTAACGTCCTTGACACAAATTTTTGAACTACCTCATTCATTCATTTATTATAAATGCTTCTCATATTTAAAAAGTATTATAGTCTCAACATTTTTGTATTAGCATTTTCTCTTATTTTTTGTCCAAGAATATGCCATCAAAATTTCAGATGCAAATTATAGGACACTCTGTATACTTATGAATTTGTATATGTGTTGATACAAAAGTGTACTAACCTTGCTTGGGCATTTCATTATCTCAGTAATACTAGGTTCTTCTTGGGACTGTTGCATCTGTGGTGGAGAAGCTGTGACAGGTGGTGGTGGAGGCATTAGCTGTTCCCTTTCACTAACTATTCTACCACCACGCTTACTAGTTTTTTCTACTTGTAGTGCAACTGACATGCCTTGCTCCTTCTTACCCAGACCTTGTCCCTCTTTGAAGCCATATTTGGCCATTATTTTTGCTGCTATGGATGATGTCGAATAGCCCAAATTAGATGGCCGTGGTGGTGGAGGTGGCAATTCTGTAGATTCTTGTAAGGATGGTGGTGGTGCTATGGCGGCACCTCCTATCACACCTCTTGAGGTTGGTGTTCTCTCCTCATCTCTTTCAAGAGGTATCATTGTACTGTTCCCAGCAGTCTGTACACATATATACAATTTCAACATCATTATTATTATTATTATTATTATGTATTGATAATACTTTATACTATAACAAGATGTTATTATTGTTATACAGAATCTATTATAATAACTTATTTTGAATCCTTCTGTATACTTTCAAAATTTTAAGAATTAAATATTATATATTAGAGAAATATTTTTTTCTCCCTCTTTTAGATAAATGTAGACTTATCATACTTTACTGAGTATCTTCACCTGAGTATCTACCTGAGTATCTTCAAAACGAGTATTATCCCTCCTACGTTTGCGCATTTCTGTTTCCTGATCATGCTCCCTATCTCTGATGTCACGTAATTCTTTCACCACTTTTTCATATTCATTAGGCCATATAGGATCATATTCGTTCACTACATTCCAATCAAATTCACCACCTACTCCTATATTGCTCACACTGCCACTAGATAATGGATGATTGTGAATGTTGTCATCCTCCCTGTCAATATCACGGTTAGCTTTTGATTTCAAGTCTATCACTGGTGCTAACACAGCACTAGCTTTTCTGTACTGCTCACGTTTTGGCTATAAATCCATAAGTAACAATTAAAAATTTACTTTTGTTGAAGATTGTTGTTATAAATAATTGTTTAACATGTATTGTTTATGACAGCTTTACTTGTGGTGTAGCAGCTTTTTTTAGCTGTAGCTGTGATTGCAATAATTTAATGCCAGAAGACCACCCGGCGACCTTCTCTGTGGTCCGATGCTTGTCAACATCATCATACAAAGACATAACGAATCCGATCTTAATGTTTAACTAACATCAAAAATCATAACCTCAATAGACATAGACTGTATAGACCATAAACATAGTAAGCATAGACCGAGCCAAAGAACATATATAAAGAGAAGCGCAAGCTCCGTGTTAAATGATGGAAACATATGCGAACGACGCGATCCAAGTGGCCTGGCACTGGTACTACAGATTCTCTATTGGCTGCGTTCCGTAAACTACATATGCGCGCATTTATCTATAATACATGTTACGTGTATCATATAATTCATGTATGATACACGTAACATGTATTATAGATTATGCGCGCATATGTAGTTTACGGAACGCAGCCTTACATGTATACATATATATATTATTTTCAACAATAAATGAATAGGGAAAATATACAAAAAAGAACAAATTTATTAATGTTGCAGAAAATATACTTTTATTTTAAACATTTTAATTTCAAAACACAAAAGTAAATTAGCATAATTATTGATTTTGAACAAGAGCGCTGAAAAAGCAGTAATACACCTTTTTTACATTGTCATTTTCATAAAGATATTTTATACATTGTTTTATAAAAAATAAAACGAACTGAGATAAACTAAAATAATTTAAAAAAAAACTAAAAAAACTAAAAAAATTTCAAAAATATTTGATATTTTAAATATTAAAAATTATAAATACTATCATCAAAAACCAAAAATAAAAATAAAACAACAATTATTCGTTTTATCTCGAAACGTAAAACATATAATACTGATACATTTTAATACGTAAAATTAAAATTATGATAATAAAATAAAACACTTATCAAAAACAGGGATAGAATTACTAATGATAATAAAATAGTATTATAAATAATAACATATAATAAAACTTTGAAAAGAAAACTGATATTGAACTAAGTCTTCGTAAACCAAGCACATTAAAAAGAAACTAAAAATGCAAGTAAATAAAATACTAAACAAAGAAGTGTGTTTGTTCTAGAAAACTTATAATTAACATTTTTAAATTAAGAATTAAAATATTTTTTTTATTAACATACTACAGGGTTGGGCAGAGGAACCTTGTGGGCACTTCATGTCCACCATGTTGGCACGCCTGGTGCGGCCATCTTGTTACGCATGTTACCACCGATATTCACTGTTTGTCGGACCTTCGTCCTAGTCAGTCATACAATAAACAGCACTAGTTACCACAGTTCAAGTGTGTAATCTTTCAAGCCCTGTCACGCATTAACAGTATTAGTGGGAATACACAAACTATATTATAGAAATCCCCACATTGGTGACCCCGACGTGATCGGGGCGTGCAGTGCAATTATCCAAGCATTTACGTCTCGTGGTTGTGACGCAACACGACGGCCCGAAGCTTCACCGGGCGAGTACTTTGTAAAACGCTGAGTGATCCAGCGCATTGGTGTGTCGCAGTGCACTCAGCCTGAAATCTTGTGGGCGAGTAGCTTGTAAAGACATTTGTGCGACGCGGCGTGTGAGCAGTACGGACCACACGCGCATCCCACCCATTTCCGACCGGCATCATAGCCCGGGCTGCATCGTTTACGGGAAGCAGCCTCCCGACAGCGGCATTCAGGGAAGGCCATCACGGCAGAATCGAAAAATCTGGGGCGGTCCGGCACGAAGTGACGCAACTGCGTCACCGGTGAGGCCATCCACCATCAAGGACCTAGGTCAACGTCGCGGTGTTGCATCATCCTCAGGTTTGAGCCAGTGGGATCAGCGTCATCGCCGTCTCCAGCGTTTCCAGCGAGGTACACGATCGCCGTGGACACGGCGGTCGGTTGATTTTTACGCGCGGCGTATCGACGCCATTTTCATATGTCACGTGAGTCCCGCCGTAGTGCTATCCAATACGCGTTTGCGACGCCATTTTGTGCAGCGTGCACCTCCCGCTGTAGCGTTACCTGTTGCGCGTCGCAGTGACGCCATTTCAAACTTCGCGCGTGTCCTGCCGGTGCGTTATTCGTCGCGCCAACCACATCGAGATCTGGTATAGGATCACATCCTTTATTTTCCTGTTCTTGCAATTACTGGTTGGCCTGTCATTTTTGCTACGCGCAACCAACGCGTGATCCGTCGCGCCGACCACATCGAGATCTCTTAGATCATCACATTCTTTCTCTTTCCATCCTAGCGATATTGCTGGCTGGTTTATCATACCGGTGACCGCGCGACCGTGCTCGCATATGTATGCTAAGCGTGTTTCTTTTAATTAAGGCTTCGTGCGATCCTACCGGCGCGCATGCGTGTAGACGCACGTACTTGATACAGCGATCTCGAACTTTAAGGATCGACACGCATTTCAAACTCAGTTTTGCCGGTGTGGCGACTCCGGTCGTGTGCACTTATTTGGTTTATAAATTCAATAACCGGGCATTATGGAAGCCTCTGCCTTGGAACAGTTGCAAGAGCAACTAGCTGCTCTTCAAGCGGCAGTTCAAAGAACACAAGAGCAGGCCAGCTCTAACGTGGTACATGTCGATTCTTATAGAATACCGAAAATTCCACCTTTTCTAATTAGCGACCCAACCTTATGGTTCATTCAAGTAGAAGCCACGTTCGCCACCGCGCGCATCTCAGATCAGAAAACCAAAGCCCATTATGTGATCATGTCACTCGATGCGGAGGCTATGGCGTGTTGTCGCGATCTCGTCGCGGAGCCTGATCAACCTGATCTCTACTCCAAGCTAAAGGGTAGAATCATAGAGAATTACTCGGCTTCGGCCGAAAGTCAGCTCCGCAAATTGCTTAAAGGGCAAGTTCTCACCTCTGGGAAGCCCTCTCAGATCCTCACCCGATTGCGCAATTTAAATCCGGACAATCGCTGCGACGAAGCGGTTTTAAAGACAATATTCCTTGATTATTTACCGCAGCATATCAAAAGCATCCTCATAGCTTCCGAAATCACAGATCTCTCCAAGCTGGCCAAAATGGCCGATAAAATAGCGGAATCGGCTGAGGAATCTTCGCGATGTCTAACCGTCGCCACTACCGCGCAGGTGCGTCCGTCTGATCTCGAACTCAAAGTAGAGTCATTAACAAAAAATATGGCGGATCTCATGACTCAATTTAAACAGATGACAGATCTTGCGACTCAAGTAAAACAATTAACGGCTCTTACAGCCCAGGCACAACGGCCAAGTAGGTCAAAGTCACGTGATCGTGACTCTCCAAGCAGAAGTCGCGAGCGCTCCAAGAGCAGACGTCCAAAGATCTGCTGGGCACATTACATGTACGGTACCGAAGCACGCGCTTGCCAGGGTACTGACAAAATTCCCTGTGCTTGGCCCAAACCCAAGTCCAGCTCGGGGGAACAATAAGATCTGCTGCCACTGAGGCGAAGGTAGTAGATCAATCCTCTAACGCTCGCCTCCACGTTCGCGATCGCAATACCGGGGAAACATTTCTTATCGACACCGGTGCGGACATTTCATTATTGCCTGTAGGCAACAGAACCGAAAAGAAACTTAGTGGTTTCAAACTCTACGCGGCAAATGACACACAAATTAATACCTACGGTGAATCATTGCGGACTTTGCATCTCGGTATCCGTCCAATTACTTGGAATTTTTGCATTGCATCGGTTCCGTACCCTATCATTGGGGCCGACCTGATCAAGCACTACGGTCTCTTGCCCGATCTCAAAAACCAGAGACTGATAGATCCGTTATTCAATTCTTACACCAAAGGTAATGTCAAGCCAGCGCCAATTTTTACTGTTAGTACAGTCAAACCCGCCTCGCGTTTCGCGCATATTCTAACAGAATTTCCGGAAATTACGGGTCTCGAACAAACAGTTTCGTCAACCAAAAATGATGTTCAGCATCACATTGTTACAACAGGCCCTCCGGTGGCGGAGCGTCCCAGGAGATTAGCTCCTCACAAATTAAAAGCAGCCAAAGCCGAGTTTAAACGTCTAGTTGACCTCGGAATCTGCAAACCTTCCAGCAGTCCGTGGGCAAGCCCAATACACATGGTCCCAAAGAAAGATGGGTCATGGCGAATTTGCGGCGACTATCGTCGACTCAACGCAATCACGGTTCCGGACAAGTTCCCCGTTCCGCATATCCACGACTGCTCTTCCCACCTTCGGGGTAAGATAATTTTCACCAAGCTTGATCTTCATCAAGCATATCATCAGATTCCAATCGCGCCCGAGGATATCGCCAAAACGGCCGTTATCACACCCTTCGGGTTATTTGAATATATTTCTATGACGTTCGGTCTTAGAAACGCCAGTCAAACTTTTCAGCGACTAATATTTCGCGCCCTAGGTGACTTAGATTTCGTCTTCGCGTTCATTGACGATATTCTCATTGCGTCGACAACGAAAGAAGAGCATGAAAGTCACTTACGTATAGTTTTCCAACGGCTAAAAGAATTTCATCTGCGTCTAAATATCGACAAGTGCCTTTTCGGGCAGGCAGAATTACAGTTTCTTGGCCACATTATCAATAGCGAAGGTTGTCGACCTGAAGCTAACAAAGTTAAAGCAATTTCCGAGTTTCCTCGACCGCGTACAATCATAGAATTGCGCCGTTTTTTAGGACTCGTGAACTTTTATCGAAAAAGCTTGCCAAATGCAGCCAGCATTCAAGCACCACTCAATGGATACCTCCTTGAGTCCAAAAAGAATGATAAACGCGTCATTTCTTGGACGCCAGAAGCTGAACAAGCTTTCCAAAAATGCAAGGAAGATCTTGCCCAAGCCACCATGCTATTCCATCCGGATGATAAGGCAGAAACACGCCTGGTCACGGATGCGTCTGATTTTGCAATGGGAGCAGTTCTCGAGCAACGGCTCGACAATACCTGGAAACCTCTTGCTTTCTTCTCGCGCAAGTTTAGCCCGTCTCAATGTAATTACAGCGCGTATGACAGGGAGCTAACTGCGATTTTTGAGGCTATTAAATACTTCCGGTACTTTTTAGAAGGTCGCGATTTTAAAATCGTCACAGACCACAAACCGCTCATTTACGCATTTATGCAACGCTCTGACAAAGCTTCGCCTCGCCAGCAGAGGCAACTCTCATTCATTTCCCAGTTCTCAACGCGTATAGCACACCTCTCAGGTAACGAGAATATTGTGGCAGATTCTTTATCCCGCGCCGAAACCATCCGGTTGCCCGTGGAAATTGAGTTAAATGAATTAGCTGAGGAGCAAGAGCACGACAATGAATTAAAGTCTATCCGCGATACTCCGGATTATCCGTTAACATTGAAACGTATTCAATGGGGTCCCACCCATACCACCCTTTACTGCGAAATAACCGGTGAGGCTATCCGCCCATACATTCCAGCATCGCTTCGCGAGCGCGTCTTTCGCATGTTCCATTGTGCAGCTCACCCAAGTGCTAAAGTCACCGACCGCATCATACGGCAGCGATACGTATGGCCGAATATGCATCGTGATATCACTATGTGGTGCAAAAATTGTTTAGATTGTCAGCAATCAAAAATCTCGCGGCACGTCCAACTCACTCCTGAGAAATTTATTACGCCTGACGGCCGTTTCGAGCATGTGCACATGGACATTATTGGCCCAATGCCTATCTCAGATGGGTACAAGTATTGTTTAACGATGATTGATCGTTTTTCGCGATGGCCGGTAGCGATTCCACTTAAAGAAATCGACGCGATTTCTGTCACACGAGCGTTCTACGACAACTGGATAGCGATCTTCGGGGCTCCCAAAACGTTAACCACTGATCAAGGCAGTCAATTCGAGTCCCAACTCTTCACGGCTTTACTCCAGCTTATTGGCTGTCAGAGAATTCGCACTGCCGCTTACCACCCTGCCTCCAATGGCATGATCGAACGATGGCATCGCAGTCTAAAGGCTGCAATCATGTGCCATGCAGATGCAAATTGGACACGTGTGCTCTCGACAGTACTATTAGGTTTACGCACTCATGTCCGTCTCGATACCGGCGCATCTCCGGCCGAATACGTCTTCGGAACAACCTTACGTATTCCGGGGGAATTTGTTCTCCCAGAGGACTTCACTCCAGACCCCCATGTGTTCGTCGAGGAATTTCGCGAGCATATGCGCCAAGTCAAACCGGTGCCGGTATTGCACAAACACAAAAAACGTGCATTCGTTTTTAAAGATTTGAGTACGTGTACGCACGTATTCCTTCGTGTGGGGGGTATTAAAAAATCTCTCGAGCGCCCTTACACCGGTCCGCATCGTGTCATCGAGCGCATTTCCGACCGTAATTTTATTATAGACGTAAACGGCGACAAGCGTACCGTATCTGTTGAAAATCTAAAACCCGCATACTTCGTACCTGATAGCGGTAAGGAAATTGTTACGGACTCAAATTCAAACCCAACGTCTAGTCTAAGTGAAAGTTCCCAATCAGCGCTTAAAACTTACGAGCGACCTAAACGTAGAGTTACGTTCGCGCAATAACATCTAGGTTAAGAAGTATTTACATCACTTATAATGTTTAATTAATTTTTAAGTCTTTGCGATTGTTATTTAGTATTAAGTTAAATTTATATAGTTTTAATTATCAAAACATTATAATTGCAATCTCAACACAACACATTCCTGTGATCTTAAAATTAAGTATAGCTTAAGTTACCTTTGTGTTCATAGAGTTAAGCATAATATAAGTTACCTCTGTGATCGTAGAATTAAGCATAGTATAAGGTACTTTTGTGACTGTAACATCTAGCATAGCGTAACATATTTTATACATCTCGTTGTCACTCCGGGGGGAGTACTGTGGGCACTTCATGTCCACCATGTTGGCACGCCTGGTGCGGCCATCTTGTTACGCATGTTACCACCGATATTCACTGTTTGTCGGACCTTCGTCCTAGTCAGTCATACAATAAACAGCACTAGTTACCACAGTTCAAGTGTGTAATCTTTCAAGCCCTGTCACGCATTAACAGTATTAGTGGAAATACACAAACTATATTATAGAAATCCCCACAACCTGACACATTTTAGCGACCTCTAGTGCGGCCGTATCGAAACGGAGGGGTCCGTGCTTCCAGGAGCGTAAACTGGACGGTTGAAGGTTTTTTTTTGAAGGTTTTTTCTTGCGCAAAACATTTAGTAACCGCTTGATCTCTCACAAAACTGAATTTTCCTGGCCGCCGCGTTCGCCAGATTTATCCGTATGCGACTTCTTCCTAAGGGGATATTTGAAGCAGAGGGTGTACGTTACTAAACCTCGAACACTCGACGAATTACGACTAATATTGAGGACTAATATTGAGGAAGAAATTTCCAAAATAACGGCTTTGTTGAACAAAGTTTTTGAAAATTTTGAAAAACGCCTGGAAATTGTATCGCCCATAACGGGTATCATTTGAACGATATCATTTTCAGTAAATAAAGAATTGTAAACCTTCAATTGTCTACTTTTTACTCGTGAAGCCACTAACCCCTTTCTTTCGATCCGGCCGCGCTAGGAAAAATTAAAATGTGTCAGGTTCCTCTGCCCAACCCTGTATAATGTCGTGGACGATGAGTGTCTGAGTTGAGCCTCTTCATATATCCTCTTCCTGTCTATAACATACTTATGTCCTAAAAGACGATGATTGTCCGCGTTGAGCCTCTTCATACCCTCTTTTTTATTTATCTAAAACGTACACGTTAATCAATTCCAGGTCGTTGAAAAGAATTTTTTGATAAGTGAACAGCTAATAATAAAACTCAATTACAATTAGACTGGTAATCCAATCATACATTTTAATGATAACGAACATAATAAGTATTGATGACCTCTTACATTGATAACCTCTATTTTTCTATATTATTTATTATACGTTTAATATGTATGAAAGATACAGTAACTTGTTATTTGTACTTACCAATACAAATTTTTCTTTGAATTTCCAAAACGATTTGTCTATTCTGTCAAGTCTCTTGTATATAATCGTTGCCGGTTAATGGCCGGTAATCATAATTGAGTCTTATAATTAAGATCGTCTTCATCTTCAGATACTCCGTAACCAATGAACTGATTCGTACAAAATCTAAAGATAAACTTAAGACGATCTTAAATATAAGACCTGACTATGAATACCGACCAATGTATGTTCTTTCAGTAGGACGATTTTCTATGGTAATGTCAGGTTAGATTGTGTTCACGATTGCGCGCGCATACATTTACCCCCAATCTCGCCTGGCTTGGCCGTAATTGGCTGCCAATCTGTTCCTCTCTTGTCAATACTACTGTGACGTCCCGCGAATTTTTAAAATTCAAAAAACTCTCTTATCTTATAATTTTTGCGTTAATAGATACTTATTCACAATCTTACATTATTGCGAATTATCTCTTTCCTTTTTCCACTATTATACATAGATATATATATATTCCAGTATTAAAATCATTATTTTCTATAATACTTACCATTTTAGTACACTATTTTATTATTAATTACATTTTATTACATTATTTTATTATTAATATATTTTTCTACAAATTGCTGTTTTATTATACTCTTGCTATATATATATCTAATATGCAACAAGACGTTGCTATTGGAAAGATGGAAAAATATTAGAAAACAAAATAAAAAGGAAGAAAAACGTAAAATCTAAAAAACCCACATAAAATCTAATTGTATCAATTAAAATTATTACTAATGTCTCACCCAGTATGCGCCGCGACTTCCATGCATAGGGAGTCTCATTATATATATATATTTTTATTACTGGCACAGTATGCCAATCACTATAACTTATATCGTCATGATGCGTACAATGCATTCAAATAATCATCTTTAGTAAGCGACGTCGAAAAGGTAGGAAAACCAGATAAAAATTATAAAATTAAAATCAAATACAAAAACAAATCTAACATATTCGTTATCGAATTATATTAATGTCTATTTATAATTTTACGTTATTACAAATTATTTCTTTTAATTATTGTTTGACATAAACATATATCCTCTATAATGTTTAACGCTAATTTCACTATTCCATATATGTATTATTCTTCTGTTCTTAATTTTTAATTTCTACCCTTTAGCATATGTTCATATTTTGCATAGTATTTTATGTTTTAATTTCGTTAATACACAGATAAATATACCCTATAACGGAATGTGCAAAGAAAAGATAAGAAACTCATATAAAAATTATAAAATACAAAAAGGCTAAAAAGGTTACAATACACACGTATACATATATTCTCATACACTTATTACATTATACCAGCGTTAGATATGTATTTTAATTATATACTGTCACGTCGTCGCGAGACACGAGCGCGCGCCCGTCCTCGGCGCCGCTACACCGCGACACGGATCAAAAGATACGCCCTGCGGAGGCTCGCTCCTCCGCCTCGCAAAGCTCCTCGTGCTCCCGGCCGCTACCGTACACAAACTTCGTTGGGCGCCAGACGCGTCAGAGACGCATCCACGAAACGCAAATCGCGATAACAATTCGTCGCCGGTCGCACGCGAAGGGCCGGCTGCCCTGCGTCGGTAGAGGGGCGGGGCGGTGCCTCCCAGTCACACTCGGCGTTCACACTAACGGCGCAGCGGGGTCGTTCTACCGCGACAGACACACCATCCACACCACGCCCGCTAAACCACACCGGATGCACACGCTCACAGTCATACCCCGCGAACCAACCCCGATATCTCGGGGACGGCGGTGCGACCCACTCGCGCGGTCGCGTATCCCCGGGGCTCGTATCGCACGCGCGAATGACACTCACGCGAAGCCCCCAGCCGTCGAAACGGGACCCCTCGCCCTCGATGCCGATGGCTAACGCACAAACTTACCCGTCACCATGGACGGGTCACTACTGCTAATCCACGCGTCGGCATCCGAGCGCGATCGTCGTCCCCCTTCGCGGGCACGTGGCTGTACAACCCCTCGCTCGGGAACGGGCAACCTCACCGGTGACGCTGATCCTTCGCCTCCTCGGGGTCCCTCCTGGCGTCAAGCCCTCTGTCTCGGCAACCTTCCGCTCGACACTCTCAAAAGGGTCGCTACTATTCGGCTTCGGCCTCGCTTCCGTTCGCCTCGATCGCTCGCACGCAAGAGAGCTCGTCCCGCGGATCGATCTCCCATCGATCCGCGGGTGGCGCGATCGTGCCCATCCCCCACCTGATTGGCGTGGGATGGCGCGACCTAGGGGCGCGGGGATTTCAAAACGCGATAGCGGGCCCGCGCCGTTCTCGCGGCTCGCCTCGCCCGGTCGCCACCGGTCTTTGGGGGGGGAGGGGGGGGTGATCTCGGTCCGCCTCGGCGTCAGTGATGCCACTGGCGCAGCTCTGCTACATACGCACACAGAGGCAGAGCCCGTGTACGTGTGCGCTCGGCGGCTCGGCCAACTTCGGGCGAGTAGAAGAGCGCAGACGAATATCTCTGTCTCGCGAGCTATACTTAGTGCCGTCACACTATAGTCTGTGGCGTTACATCAACCGATGAGCGCGACAGTGATAGGAGTGAGCGAGAGAGATATAACAACACAGCACAGCACGCGAGAAAGGCTCGATCCCAAACTTCGAGTTTTCTTCTCATCCTGTTATTCTCATCTCGCTCGCTCCTATTACTGTCTCGGTTGCTCTTAATGGCTTTTATTGCTACCTCGCTCGCTCCTATTACTGTCTCGATTGCTCTTACTCGCTTTTATTACCACCTCGCTCGTTCTTATTGCTGTTCGTTTTTACGCAGACATAATTTTAAAAATTTTATTATATAATTATATGATATATAATATATAATAGTATATATTGTAATATATAATATATATGTATATTATATATAATTTTATTATTAATATTATATAATTATATATTTATTATATAATTATGTACATAAAAATATTTTATTAATTATAACAATTTTAATGAAAATATAAATAATTAAAAATAAAATTTCCGCCATAAATAAAAAATTTAAATTAAAATAAAATTTAAAAAATTAAGAAATAAAAAAATTAAGTTTATTCCATTTCTTCACTCCATAATATAACTAATGTACATAAATATATATACATATATATATATATATATATACATATATAAAATAATAAAATGTATATATGTATGTATTAAAAAATTATATTCTTTTAATTTTATATAAAATTATATATAAAAATACATATAAACATATAAACATATATACATATAAAAATAGGAAGAAAAAAATAAAAAAAGAATGAATGTTATAAATCCACTTTTGGTCGACGTGTATGTCTTTCTAAAAAAAAGTATCTGCCAGAAATATACATAAATGACTGATTATTAGTATAACAAAAATTAACTAACAATATATATTGTAACAGTATATATTGTAAGAAACAAACATTATTCAAATCTAATAAAATACAAGAAGAATATTAAATAAAAATGACTAAGATAGAGATGAACAATTATGTTATGTATGTTTTTTTAATGGACGACGTACATATCGTTGCTCAACGGAAACCGCGAGAAGGTAGTGGTCTCTTCCGTCAAAAAGAAATGTAAAAATTGTTTTTTTAAATATTATATTATATATAATAATTTTAATATAATATTAAAGGAAATAATATTTTACATTTCCGAAGGATAAATGAGTGAATGAATGAATGAGTGAATGAATGAATGAACGAATGAATGAATTGATAAATAATTAATGAATAAATAAATAAAGTTAAAGTAGATAGAAGTAGAATGAAGTTAAAGAAAGGATAGACAAAATAAATATGATGAAAGATAGGTAATATAAAAAAATAGAAAAGTACAAAGGACAGAACAGATGATATATGTACATATATATATATCTGTGGAATGTTCTATTATATTAAGTAAAACATATGCGCTTTTTCCAGTTTCCTAACATTAGAAGTACTAAATACACTACTCAAAAAAATAGGGAACACCAGACACCAAAATTAGGCTATTTTCAAATGGTTGTAGCTCTTGTTTTTGTCTACGATGATTTTTCACGGAGTACGGATATCATTTGTAAAAAGTGCAGGTTTAGCTTCAAAGTTGTGTAACTCGGTCAAAAAAAATCGTAGAGAAAAAAAAAAAAAGCATTCTGTAGGCAAAATGTTGTAGTTTGTGAGGCTTTGCTTGAATTGTTCGAAAAAAATTCGTTTGTCGAGCTGCAAAGTGTCAAAAATGCGAAATTTTAAGGAACAAAACAAGGTGTGCTTTTTTACTGCATAAGACAAGGAAGTTAAAAAAACTTTAAAAATCTGTCGATACAGCGTTAAAGTTGAAACTTCAAACTTCAAAATGCTTTTTTAATTTTTTATCTGCGATGATTTTTCACCGAGTTACAACTATTTGAAAATAGCCTAATTTTTGGTGTCTGGAAAGTGTTGAATAATTTTTAATTAATAAATTAAATTGATAAATAATTAATATAGTTTGATTATGTAATTCGATTTATGTCGTGTTTGATGTCATTTTAATCGCAAAAATCTCATTAATCCATTACAATTATTTTCGGACCGATAAAATGCAAAATGTAAAAATTTTATTTTCTATAGTAAGATGAAATATAATACCAAAGATTGGAGATTAAGATAAGCTCGCGTCGAGACTTCGGCACTCTCTTTGATGTTGGCCATCTCGCTTGCTCCTTACTCGTTCTCTCTCTCGCTTTCCTCGCGCTCCAGCGTCGAGAATTTTAAAGAGCTCGCTTATCTATGAAAAGTAAACATGGAATAAAATAAAACCTAGAACATTTATTTCGCATTTTATCGATTTGAAAATAATTTTAATGGATTAATGACATTTTCACGATTAAAATGACACCAAACATGACATAAATCGGATTACTTTTAATTAAATATGTATGGCTAATGTAGTTAAAAATTATCCAATTTATATCCTTAGTGAGAAATGACCAGCAAATCGATATCAAATTGATATCGATCAATGCAATTTACATCAATTCGATGTTGACTGGATAGATCTCTTCTCACTGGATCGTGCTTATTAGTTTGTAATTTTAATCGCAAATATTAATGCAATAAAATTATTTTTAAACCAATATATATGTGTATATATATATATGTATATATATATATATATATGTATGTATGTACGTATGTATGTATGTATACAAATTTATAATGCGAAGATACGTCTGCGTTCTTCTAGCTGGCCGTGCGCCGAGCGCACACGTACACGGCTTTTTCCTTGTGTGCGTGAAGCGCGCACACGAGAAAAAGCCGTGTACGTGTGCTCTGGGCTAGCTAGAAGAGCGCGGACGTATATCTTCCGTCTCTCCCTCTCGCTATAACTGACACGCTTGGCGATCGAGATCGAGAATTATATTTCTTGCAAGGAGACGGTCGAGCTTTCCACCTGGAATTTAGTTGAATATCATATATGTTTTTATACTCTTCCTACTAATATACTAATATTACTTTTTTTCAACGTGTCTTTAAATAATTTATGCAATACATTAAAATTAAACCTATATTAATATCATTAAAAAAATTATATTTATATAATATTTTTTAAGGATTAATATATCAATATGTTACATAACTGATACCCTTCCTACTAATATAATACATGGTACAATAACTCGTACCATTATTTTCCTAGAAATAAAAATAAAGTCAGTACGTAATCTACCGATTCGATATACCTTTTTTTTTTTTTTTTTGATACCCAGGGGAAATCCTTTATGGATACCCGAGATGTCCGGGGGAACCTCTGCGGGTTATGTGGGACTCACCGGAGGGGAAAGAAGTTCCCCTCCGGCATACCCACTAAAACCCCTGGGGGGAGCCTGTCCTTGCCCTGGTGAGGGGTGGAAGGGTAT
Organism: Crematogaster levior; assembly: GCA_901521435.1. NCBI lineage: Eukaryota > Metazoa > Arthropoda > Insecta > Hymenoptera > Formicidae > Crematogaster > Crematogaster levior. Next base: position 24,433 of record CABEGB010000991.1, read on the forward strand.
CGCCTGTGGCATTTCTTCCTTCCACCCCTCGGGCGTGGCCGCATACCGCCTCGTACCCGGGGAGAGGGTGAGAATTAACCACCCGTCTCCCACATGGGTAGAGAGCTGCCGTATGCGGCCTCTAACTTGGGGGAGGAGGGGAACGAGAGGTCCCCTCCTCCCATAACTTCCTGGTATGTAAAAGGGGAAGGTTCGGCTCCCCGAAACCTTCCCCGCCCCACCTGGGGGGTGGGGGGCGTGAGTTACCCAGGGGCCCCCGTCCCTGGGTCACCCCCCGCCGGGAGGAAAAATGATGCGCCCTCCCGGCATCTTCAATGATAATGGGGAGGGGGCAGAGAGGCCCACTCCCCAGGGGGGGTCCCCCTGTTTTCACTTGGATCAGAGCGAAGTGCGCTGGCCCTCGGGGGACCCCCCCTTTAAGATCAAGCCCTTAAGTGGGCTGGCTGACGGCGGGGGCGATTCATCACCCTCCTCAAAACACGAGGAGGAGGGTTTCCGCCGTCACCATCTCCGTCATTGCCTCCATTGGAGGGGGAGGAAGGAGGTACCACCTCCACCTCCCCCCTCCTGATCCTTTCTGCCTCCTCTTTCTGCGAGATAACTACCTCGCAGAAGGAGGAGACCGCCTTCCACTTTGCCTCTCTCTCCAACATGCCCCTAATAAGGGCAGGGAGGGAGAGGTCCGTGCCCACACACTCGGTCAGGGCTCGGCGCTCTTCCGCCCACGCTGGACACTCAGCCAGCGTGTGCTGCGCCGAGTCCCTGCCGGCCGCGCAGTGGTGGCACTTTGTCGTGCGCTCCTTGCCTATCCTGCACAGGTACTCACCGAAGCAACCATGCCCGGTGAGCACCTGTGTCAGGCGGAATGTTAGCCCGCGTCCCCCTCTGTCCACCCATTCGGGCAGACAGGGCTGGACGGCGTGAACGGTCCATTTGCCCGCCGCTGCGCCGCGGATGGAGGCTTGCCAAGCCTCCACGGCGCGACGGCGGGCGTCCATCCTAATTTTGGCAGCAGCCCCCGGTAATAGCCGGGCGCTCCCCCTTCCTCCCGGGACCCTCGTACGCCGATAAACTTCGGCGTACGAGGTCGCCAGGAACTCAACAGGGGGGAGCCCCGCGAGGGCTGTCGCCGCTACATGTGACGTGGTGCGATAGGCCCTGATCGCCCGGACAGCCAGCCGCCGCTGGACGCGATTAATCATCGCAATAATCTTGCGGCTGGCCACCACGGACGGGGCCCATATCGGTGCTCCATAAAGGAGCACCGATTGCACCACGTTCACATAAAGGCGTCGAGGTTTGACACCTGGACCGTTCACATTCGGTAGGAGGCGGCTTAACGCTGCCGCCATCCTATCTGCTCTGGGGATTACCCGTCTGAAGTGTTCTTCAAACCCCCACAGCCCGTCCAGGATGAGGCCGAGATACTTCATGTAGGGTCCCACCTGAACGCGGGCTTCCCCCACCCAAACTTGGGCGGGGGGAGGTTGCCCCTTATTCTTCCTGTAAAGGAACATTGCCTCTGTTTTGTGCGGGACAACCTCAAGTCCCGTGGCCTTTATGGAGCGCACGACGGCGCGGGTCGCGGTATTTACCGCGTCCCGCGCCTCCATCCAATCCCTCCCCCCGGACACCACCAGGGTGTCATCTGCGTAGCATAGCAGATGACTGCCCGGGGGGAGGTATGTGCGGAGCACCCTGTCATATGCGAGGTTCCACAGTAGGGGCCCAAGAACGGACCCCTGTGGAACCCCGCAATACACTGGCCTAGACTCTGCCTGCTCCAGTCTATTAGTGTACTGGAGCACTCTGCCGCGGAAGTAGTCCCGGACCACTTCCTGTAGATATGGGGGGAAGCCATGATATTGCATGGCTTCCCCCACTCTTTCCCAGGGGAGGGAGTTAAAGGCATTGACGATGTCCAAGGACACCGCCAACGCCACCCCTCCCTCCCCCGTTATGTCCTCCGAGAGGGCCTTTAGGTGCATAATTGCATCCACCGTGGACCGGCCCTCTCGGAAGCCAAACTGGTCCTGACTTAGGTCGGGACCACTCCGCGACAGATGCTGGACGAGGCGGGCGGCGATAACACGCTCGAATAGCTTCCCCACCTCGTCCAGCAGGCAGATCGGCCTGTAGGCCGAAGGGTGCTCCGCTGGTTTCCCCTCCTTGTGGAGGAGGACCAACTTGGCCCTCTTCCACGCGGAGGGGAATGTGCCCGACTTGAGGCAGGCATTAAAGAGCCGCCTCAGCCGGGCACCCACATGGCTGAAGGCCAGGGCCCAGACCCGTCCGGGGACCCCGTCGGGACCTTGCTAACGCCCCCGAGTCTCTTGGCGGCCCTCAAGAGTTCTCCCTCCGAGATCTCCAGGTCCTCGCTCCATGGTGGAGGACCCTCCCTCGGAGAGATATTCGCGACTCTTACAGGGAAGAGGGCCGCCACCACCTCATCCAGAAAGACGGGGTCCATAGACTCCGCTAGGGGGGGCGCCGCCGGTCTTGTTCTGTTTAGAACGATTTTATAGGGGCGCCCCCACGGGTCCCGGTCGAGCTCCGCTATTAGCTCGTCCCACGCCCTGGCCTTCGCGTTGCGGACGGCCGCCCGCAGCGCGTACCACGCGGCAAGGTACGCACTGCGCGCCGCCGCAACCCTAGGGGATCCACTGTCCCCAGCCACCCGCCGGGCACGGAGGAGGATTCGGCGGGCCCGAGTTGAGTCTCTTCTCAGGCCCGCAATCTCCGCATTCCACCAATAGGCGGCCCGGCGGGGGGCAGGCTTGGATCGGGGCATGGCCGCGTCGCAGATGCAAGCGGCCATGTCCCCGACCTTAGACGCCTCCTCCTCTGGGTCGACCTGGCCCTCTAGCTGGGGCCAGGTCTCGACGGCCGCAGCCGCCATGAGGTGGTCCTCGCTTAGTTTTGCGAGGACCCACCTCCTGGGGGGGTTATGCCCCCTCGCACGGCGGCGGAGCAGCACCTCGCGGGGGGTGGCAGTCAGGACCATCTCTATACAGAGGTGGTCCGACAACGACTCCCTATTCGCCACCCTCCACGACTCCACTAATCTTTCCGCCCCAGGGGAAGCCCAAGTCAAGTCCACAATGGACTCCCCCTGGGGGCGGACACAGGTGCTATTGGCCCCCTCATTGAGCAAGAGGAGGCCAAGGTCCGCCGCCCAGTCCTGCAGGATATCGCCCCGAGGGTCGGTGCGGCGGGAGCCCCAGGTCGTGGCCCAGGCGTTAAAGTCGCTCGCCACGAGCACTGGATGGGGGAGGCATCTGCGTATGCAGTCCCCCAGCTCCCTGAGCTGCGTCTTGAACTCGGGGCGAGGGAGGGGCATAAACCCCCGCTACGAAAAGGGCGCCCCACCTCACCATGACAAAGCCCCCCCTCGCCTCAATGAGGCTGATGGGAGGGGACTTTGGTGAGTGGCGCCTCACTATGGCAGCGGAGCCGTCCGCCGCCACAGCCCAGTTGGGGCTGGGGACCGGCGGGCGGTACGGCTCCGCTATCACCCCTAGACCTGCGTCACGCCCGGCAAGATCATGAAGAAACAAATCTTGGGCTTGCCGGGCGTGATTAAGATTGGCTTGGAGGAGCCTTGTGGACATTACACAGTGTTCACAGGCTCCTCCGCGCCTTTCTCCTCATCGACTTCCATGGGGGGGTCCGTGAAGGACCCCTCCATTACAGCTGCTTCCTGAGAGAGGGGGAGGGTCCCAACCTCCGCCGTCTCAGGCCCAGCACTCTCCATCGTCGCGACCACCTCCGTCTCGGCGTCCATTTCCTGGTCCGAGGGGAGCCTTACCGCGATTGCGTCCGCCTGAGAGCGGGAGAGGATTATATGCTCCTTCATCTCAGGTTTGTTTCCCTTCCTTATCACCTCCGCCGCCGCCTTCGCAGTAGGCGGGGCTACCAAACTGGGGGAGGACGAAGGGGGGGCGGATGTGGGTGTGGACACATCCTTCTTCCCTCTCCTCCTCTTTGGAACCTTGCACGACGGTCCCCCCATCCTATGAGTGACCTTGCGTCCCGCCTCGCTGCACAACGGGCAGTTTGCGGGGGCCGTGCACTCCCGGACCTGGTGCCCGGTAGCCTCGCAGCGGTAGCAGCAATTGCTCCTATCCGCATTGGGGCACCGGGCCCTCACGTGCCCACCCTCCAGGCACTTGTGGCACTGGAGAGGGCGGGCATCGAGGAGCTCGACTCCAACCGAGACCAATTGGAGTTGGAGTCGGCCCCCCGCAACCACCTTGTTTGCAGTCTCCGGACAGTGGACGACTACCATGTCGAGCCCCCTCGGGCGCGGGGAGGTCCTAATTGTCCCCACCTTCACGTCCGAGGGAGGACAACCGCCCCGTTTGCTAATCGCGTCCGTAATTTCGTCGGGCGTGACAGAGGGGTCTAGACCTCTCAAACGGAGGTCCGCCATCTTGCGCGGACGTGTTACGCGGACATCTTCCATGGAAGCGAACAGGTCACGCGCTAACTGCGCCAGCCTGTCCGCTTTTTCCACTTTATCTTGGCCGGGGACCTCCAACATAAAGGCCCCCGTAAGGGTCCGGTTGTGCCTCATGTCGTTGAGGCCAAGATCCCGGCGAAGAACCACCTCCTTTTTTAGCTTAGTCAGCAACTCCGCATAGTTGCCCTTGCTGCTGGTGATTACCACCGCAGCGGTGCGTGGTTGCTTTCTTTTTTTCTTGTCCTTGCCCCTCTTCTTACTCCCCCCCTGCTCCTTGGGGGGAGAAGTTACACCCGCAGTTGTTTTAGGGGCAGCCGAGGGCTTCTTCTGCTCTTTGCCCTTTCCCTTTTTCCGCCCCACCACCTGGCTAAACTCTTGTGCCTTGGGGGGAGCGGAGGCCGGTGGACCGGACTTGGGGGAAGGTGAGTCCACCTTTCCCCCCTTTGTTAAGGGGAGATTGCGGGGGGGCAAAGCCGAGACCCCACTCGTCCCAGTTTGGAGAGGCAGGGAGGATTGGCGGGAGGCCCCTGGTCGCGTCGGCGATTTGGGCCTCCCCGAGTTCCCGCCTTTCCCCTTCTTCCCACCCTTCTTCCCTTTGGCAGGAGCCCTAGGTCCGACGGGAACCGCTCCCTTAACAGGAGCGGGCCCCGCCCGGCTGACAATGGGGTCCTGTCGGGAGGAGCCTCCCCCAGCCGGAGCCCTAGACCGGCCGGGAACCGCCCCCTCAGGGGCGGGCCCCGCCCGGTTGATTATGGGGTCTTGCGGGGGAGGGATCAGCTGGGGGAACATACACCTGATGTTCTCGGCGACCATGCTTGTAACGGCCGCTGTAAGCCTCTTGACCAAATGGTCAAATCTGGACTCCCCGAAGTCCTTCAGGGAAGTGGTCTCATTATCTTCCGGTCCTTGGCCGACCTCCGGGATCCTTTTTGGCGGCTGGTTCTGTACGGGCAGACCTTGGCCGGTTTCTGGAATCCTTTTGGGCGGCTTGTTCTGTAAGGACGGTCTCATAGCAGGATTCCTCTCCAAATCCTCCGCACTAATAGTGGGAGGCCGAGGAGGGGTTGGGAGCTCGCCCGTTTCGATTTCCATCACTTCCCCCATCGATCTTGTGTGGGGGGGGGAGCGCGGAGGGGAGGACCGTCTCATTTCGCGGATTTCCTCCCTCAATCTATCCAGCTCCTCCTTCATATTTCGGTTTGCACGCAGAATTTCCTCCCACTGCGCGTTAGCAGGGGAGGGGGCCCTTCCCGACACGGGGTCGTAAAACCCCTTTTCAGTCCTATCAACGAGGACATTAACTCCTGCCTCGAAGCTGGAGGCTGACCAGAGAGCCCCGGCCATCTTACCATGCAGGCCCTTGGAGGACTGCGCCACCTTTCTGATGGAGTCTACGTGCACCATCAAATTGTCAGCGATCGTGCTCACCGGGGATATGTGGAAAGCATCTCTGATATCCCTCATATCCCTTTCGCGGCGCTTGAAGGCATTGGTGGTATTGTCCACCTTGCAGGACGGGTCTATTACCCTGAGGGCAAGATTATCCAGCTCGGCCTGCTTCGCAGCCTCCTTGGCCTGCCTTCTCTTTTGGGCAGTGTACTGTCCCAGATGTGAGGGGTCATTAGGCGGACGACCCCTCTTCTCCGTCTTCCTGTAGGCCAGGTCCAGGTCCAGCCTCTCCGTATCGCTGGAAGAAGAGGCAGACCCTATCGTCTGCCTTGTGTCACGTTTCTTCACCTTCTTGGACCTACCTGAGATCCATTTGCCGCCGTTACCGTCGTCGGACCCCGAGGAAACCTCGTGGGCGACGTGGGCACTGCGGGACCTATCCCTCAACGACCGGGTGACCGGTCGGTCTGCAGCTCTTTCCCTTGATGTCCTCGGAAGCGGGGATTCTGACCTTCCCATCTCCTCGTCCGAGTTGTTTCCTCCTCTCAGTCTGAGAGGGGGAACGTAAGGGTGGGAATCACCACCCAACTCCACAAGGACCGGGAGATGTCTCTCCGCCACCACTCCCTGCTTCACAGTGAAGCAGAGTTGTCTCTCTGCCGGCACGAGTGTGCCGTAATAAGTGGGTGTTAGCCCCTTCGCAGGCGCCGCTTCCTCCCAGGAGCCTGCGGTGCACTCCTGGGATAGCCCGTCGTCCGATGACGACGGGAGAGGGGCCGGGACGACACCCCTCTCTCGCCGGGCCCTGGGCGTCCGGTCGCCCTGGGCCGGTAATGATCGGCACCTATATTGAAACATATCCATAATTTAATAAATGAAGGGTGGTTTGTTTTCGGGATGGCCTTCCCCTAGGACGGTTGGCAACCAAGCCTTGCGGAGCCCGTCCTGCCCCAGAGCCAAACTGGCTCTCCCCGCCACCCCAGCCCTGCCTCGGAATACGTCCGAGCGGCCTGGGGTGGCCCAGCCCGGTGGGCCCGGGAGTTCCGGGACACCACCGGCCCGTCCCCCCACATCACTCCCGCGTACTGCGGGACCACGTCCCGCAGCCGTTAGGGAGGAGCGGTGGGGCGTCTCCCCCATTGTGGGACGCCGCTTCCCCCGGTGCCAAGGCACACCTCCCCCCGCCCATGTAACTGGACGGGGATTGGTCACCCCCAGACACCGGTGGACCGGCACCCACGTCCCCCCGCCGAGTGTCCCCGTGCCCGGAGCACCGGACACGAGAACACCCGGTTTTACCGGGAGCACCCGGTCCCCCCGTCTGGGACACCTGCCGCCCGGAACACCGGACGACAGGCACCCAGAAAGCCGAGAACACTCGGCAAACCCCATGGTCGGTGGAGGACTAACGTCCTCCTAACGGCCCCGACCGGCCGGGCGATTGCACTCAGGGCCGCCTACCCCTACCGACAATGGGGCTTAAGAAACTAAGCCCCTAAAGGGAAGCCGGGCTCCTTTGGATGCTCTTAGTTGGAGAGACTCCTCCCCGTCGAGCCAATGATGCCGGCTAACGTTGCCGAACATCATTGCCCCGACGGATCGCTGGAGTCCCTCCTTAAGCCCCCTCACCACGACAAGGTGGCATCCACGAGGGGGACCGATTCGATATACCTACTTTCAAAGTAATAAGCGTGGTCGTGTTAGTAAGTCGAGCGGCTAGAACGCTGGAGATCTCGAGTTCGAAACCTTTCTTTTTTTCTATTTTTTTTTTATGTCTTTAAATAATTTATGCAATATACTAAATTAAACCTATATTAATCCTTAAAAAATATTATATAAATATAATTTTTTTAATGATATTAATATAGGTTTAATTTTAATGTATTGCATAAATTATTTAAAGACACGTTGAAAAAAAGTGAATATATTAGTAGGAAGAGTATAAAAATATGTATAAAAATATATATAATATTCAACTAAAATCCAGGTGGAAAGCTCGACGGTCTCCTTGCAAGAGATATAATTTTCGATCTCGATCGCCAAGCGTGTCAGCGAGAGGGAGAGACGGAGACGGAAGATATGTCTGCGCTCTTCTAGTTGGCCGAGCGCCAAGCGCACACGTACACGGCTCTTTCCTCGTGTGCGTGATGTAGCGCGCACACAAGGAAAAAGCCGTGTACGTGTGCGCCCGGCGCTCGGCTAGCTAGAAGAACGCAGACGTATCTTCGCATTATAAATTTGTATACATACATACATACATATGTACGTACATATATATATATATATATATGTGTGTTGGCTTAAAAATAATTTGATTGGATTAATAAGATATTTGCGATTAAAATCACACTGATAAACACGATCCAGTGAGAAGAGATCTATCGAGTCGACATCGAATTGACGTAAATTGCATCGATCGATATCAATTTGATATCGATTTGATGGTCATTTCTCACTGGGGATATAAATTGGATAATTTTTAACTAGATTAACCATACATATTTAATTAAAAGTAATCCGATTTATGTCATGTTTGGTGTCATTTTAATCGTGAAAATGTCATTAATCCATTAAAATTATTTTCAAATCGATAAAATGCGAAATAAATGTTCTAGGTTTTATTTTATTCCATGTTTACTTTTCATAGATAAGCGAGCTCTTTAAAATTCTCGACGCTGGAGCGCGAGGAAAGCGAGAGAGAGAACGAGTAAGGAGCAAGCGAGATGGCCAACATCAAAGAGAGTGCCGAAGTCTCGACGCGAGCTTATCTTAATCTCCAATCTTTGGTATTATATTTCATCTTACTATAGAAAATAAAATTTTTACATTTTGCATTTTATCGGTCCGAAAATAATTGTAATGGATTAATGAGATTTTTGCGATTAAAATGACATCAAACACGACATAAATCGAATAATTTTTAATTAATAAATTAAATTGATAAATAATTAATTTAGTTTGATTAAATTATTCGATTTATGTCGTGTTTAATGTCATTTTAATCGCAAAAATCTCATTAATACATTACAATTATTTTCGGTCCGATAAAATGCGAAATGTAAAAATTTTATTTTCTATAGTAAGAAGAAATATGATACAAAAGATTGGAGATTAAGATAGGCTCGCGTCGAGACTTCGGAACTGCCTTTGATGTCGGTCATCTCGCTTGCTCTTTACTCGTTCTCGCTCTCGCTTTCAGCGACTTTCCAGCATTGAAGATCTTTAAAGAGCTCCCTTATCTGTCTGTAAAATATAAAAATCGAATAAAATAAAGAAATTAAAACTTTTACATTTTGCTTTTAATCGATTTGGAAATAATTGTAATGCATTAATGAATTTTTTGCGATTAAAATAAAACCAAACACGATATAAATCGGATAATTTTTAATGACATTAATAATTAAAATACCCAGTGAGAAATGACCTATCGAGCCGACATCGAATTGATTGCAATTTACATCAATTTAATGTCGATTTGATGGTCATTTTTCACTGGGTATTGATTATATAATAATATTTTAATTATTAATCTAATTAAAAATTTTTCGATTTTTATCGGATTCGATTTACTTTAATTGCCAAAATTAATGCATTACAATTATTTTAATTCGAATTTGAATTAATGAGATTTGGATTAATGAGATTTTTGCGATTGAAATGACACCAAACACAATATAGATCGGATTATTTTTAATTAGATAAGTAATTAACATCTTAATTATAATCTAATTAAAAATTACCCAATCTATACCGTGTTTGATGTCATTTTAATCGCAAAAATCTCAGTAAGTCATTATAATTATTTTCGAACCGATAAAATAATTTGGATAATTTTTATTTTGACGACACCAACGACGGCATCGGTGTCGACGACGATGACACCGGCGATGGCACCGGCGACGGCATCGGCGGCGTCCGCGAACGTTTTAACATTAAATGTCAGTATAAAACTTTTTATATGTGTGTATTATACAATTATATTTTTTATTTTACACACACACACACACACACACACACACACACACACTACACACACACACACACACACGCACGCACGCACGCACGCACGCACGCACGCACGCACGCACGCACATAATACACACACACACACACACAGAGAGAAAAGAGAGAGAGAGAGAGAGAGAGAGAGATATGTATATGCTTTTTTTATCATTTACATTTTTGTTAATGTTTATGTTTCAGACTGAAGAATTAAATGATATAATTGTGAGAACAATTATAGCCGTGAGAGGCCGTGGCCGAGGCCGAGGACGAGGAAGGGGACGAGGAAAAGGAAGCAGCACTACGAATTATTATTTTTATAATTAATTTATACTATTATTCTAATTTTTATTCTATTATTCTATTATAATAATATTTTATAATCTATAATAAATTTCTAATCTATAATATATTCTATAATCTATAATAAATTTCTATTAACAAAATGTAAAAACTTAAAAAGTAAAATAAAAGTATACAGTAAAATATATTAATTAAAAGTATATTTATTTAATTATTACATATTATATTAAGTTTAGATGTATTCCCTTTACATTTTCCTTTACTTCTATAACAATAAGATATATATCTTAGACCATCCACCTTATATATTAAGTAATATAAATTAAAATAATTGCTGAAAAAAATAGTTTATTTTAACGGTAAACGAATAATTCGCTGAAGATGGTCGAAATGAGAAAGACCGAAACGTTCGCGATGATAGTTATTTAATAATTTTTTATTTTTTATATGTAATTTGACAAGTAATTTTCTTAGTATTATATGATTTAAATTTTTATTAAATACTTGTTAATTAATTAATGTAAACTATTTTTTACTCTTAAAGCCTTGACCCAGCAATTATTTTAATTTATATTACTTAATATATAAGGTGGATGATCTAAGATATATATCTTATTGTTACAGAGAGTATAAAACTGTATTATCTACATTTCGTGCACATAGCACGGAACAGAACCATTATCCGTGGACATAGCACGGAACAGAACCATTATCCGTAGACATAGCACGGAACGCAACCAGAAATGTGCACATTATGCGTTACCATTGGGAACATTCGTGGACATTGGCTATGTAGTTCAATGTGCACGTTTTAATGTCCACAGAGGGCGTATCGCTTTCAGGGATCACCTAAAACCGGCCCGTGGCGTCTCTCAGTCTTCTCTCTGATGAGAATACCTATATAATCTAGTGCCTTACTGAGAGTAACAGACATGTTTAGCTGAGGTACGTTCCAAAACCTTACCCGGGTAACTATAACACTAAAAGTTGTTATAGCACAGATTAATAGACAGATAGCCAATGGTCCCTGTTAAGGCCAGCAATTCTCACTGGTTTCAGCGCCATATGGTAGTTTTCGTAGCGGCCAATACAGTAACTACGTTTCTAAGATAAAGCAGATCAGGTTTTCGAACGAAGTTACCTCTCTCGGTTTGGGTCCGGACTAAGTATATCCGATTTTATCGACACATTTCGCCCCTGGTTTGAATCCGGGCTAAAGATTTCGCCCCTGGTTTGAGTCCGGACTAAGTATATCCAATTTTACCCACACATTTCGCCCTGGTTTGAATCCGGACTAAGTATATCCGATTTTATCGACACATTTCGCCCCTGGTTTGAGTCCGGGCTAAAGATTTCGCCCCTAGGTTCGAGTCCATGCTAATTAACTACGAGACGAGAGAGAGAGAGAGAGAGAGGTGAGAGATTTATAATCTTCTCCTTCGCACGCCGTACATCGATAGCAAATATTTCAATGATCGGAGTCGAGAATACCGATTTTCTTTTCCTCTAGTTTAAGATTTTTGTTGTGTTAATAATTAATTAAATAATTTGTTAATAATTAATTAAATAATAAAGAAATTAAAACTTTTGTGGAAATTGGCAATTTGTTATTAATTTAAGATTTTATTGATCTAACTCTTTTATTAAAATTATTACATGTATGACTTTTCAACCTGTAATTTAGATCCTTTTTAAGTGACTATTTATTACAGCAAATTGAATCACTAAATAAATATATACATACATATATACAATACACACACACACACACACACACACACACACACTATATATATATATATATATATACACACATATATATACATATATATTGGTTTAAAAATAATTTCATTGGATTAATATAATAAGATATAATAAGATATTTGCGATTAAAATCACACTAATAAGCACGATCCAGTGAGAAGAGATCTATCGAGTCGACATCGAATTGACGTCGAATTGATGTAAATTGCATCGATCGATATCAATTTAATGTCGATTTGATGGATCATTTCTCACTGGGGATATAAATTGGATAATTTTTAACTAGGTTAACTGTACATTTAATTAAAAGTAATCCAATTTATGTCATGTTTGATGTCATTTTAATCGTAAAAATCTCATTAATCCATTAAAATTATTTTGAAATCAATAAAATGCGAAATAAATGTTCTAGGTTTCATTTTATTCGATATTTATATTTCACAGATAAGCGGGCTCTTTAAAGACCTTCGATGCTGAAGCTCGAGGAAAGCGAGAAAGAGAACGAGTAAGGAGCAAACGAGATGGCCAACATCAAAGAGAGTTCCGAAGTCTCAACGCGAGCCTATCTTAATTTCCGATCTTTTGTATTATATTTCATCTTACTATAGAAAATAAAACTTTTACATTTCGCATTTTATCAGTCCAAAAATAATTTTAATGGATTAATGAGATTTTCGCGATTAAAATGACACCAAACATGACATAAATCGGATTACTTTTAATTAAATGTATGGTTAATCTAGTTAAAAATTATCCAATTTATATATTCCCAGTGAGAAATGATCCATCAAATCGACATTAAATTGATATCGATCGATGCAATTTACATCAAATCGACGTCAATTCAATGTCGACTCGATAGATCTCTTCTTACTGGATCGTGCTTATTAGTGTAATTTTAATCGCAAATATCTTATTATATCTTATTATATTAATCCAATGAAATTATTTTTAACCCATTAACGACCAAAACCGTCAATTTTACATCATGATTTCGATGCGAAATTTCATGCATGTAATCGAGTCATAAATGGGTCTCATACATGATTTCTTATGTATTTTTGTCTGCAGAATCTAAATCTGTGGTCAAAATTGAAAAATTTTGCCTTTAAAAAAAAATATGGCCGTTTTTTTGCAAAAAAATAGCAAAAAATCTGTCATTCTAAAAGTTTACGATTTTTTTTCAGACATAAAACGCGACAATATATGAAGTTGCGTTCAACCATCGGTGCACAAAATTGCTGAAGTTTAATGGACAATTTTTATAAGTACGATTTTTCTTTCAAAATGGCGGCTACAGGGCCAAAACCACATAAACGTCGCCGTCAATCTTTACCATTTTTTTTCTCGAAAACTATTGACTTTAGTAAAAATTTTCAAGAAATTAAATTGTCTTAGAATTGATGAAAGAATACTAGAAAATTTTTCCAAAGTGATTTGAGAAAAATTTTGAAAATTTCGATTTTTCCGATTTTTGAAAAAAAAAATTTTTTTTCCAAAAATTCTGAAAAAATTTTCTAGTATTCTTTGATTGATTCTAAGACATTTTTATTCTTTATAAATTTTCATAAAAGTTCATGGTTTTAGTATGAGAATTTATTTCTAAAACAGCAGAGCTGAAACTGTAAGTCAAATTTTACGAAAGCTAACAACTTTACAACGATATACTTAAAAAAGTATTTAATTGTTTAAAAATGATTTATTCGAAAAGATTATGTAAAAATTATGTGGAAAGATTATTTATACACATTATACATAGATCTCATGTAAGCAGTTTGTAAAATTTCAGTTCTTACTAGTGCTAAAAGTGAATGCTTAAAATCTGTTTTTTTTTCTAAAACCATGAACTTTTATGAAAATTTATAAAGAATAAAAATGTCTTAGAATCGATCAAAGAATACTAGAAAATTTTTTCAGAATTTTTGGAAAAAAATTTTTTTTTTCAAAAATCGGAAAAATCGAAATTTTCAAAATTTTTCTCAAATCACTTTGGAAAAATTTTCTAGTATTCTTTCATCAATTCTAAGACAATTTAATTTCTTGAAAATTTTTACTAAAGTCAATAGTTTTCGAGAAAAAAAATGGTAAAGATTGACGGCGACGTTTATGTGGTTTTGGCCCTGTAGCCGCCATTTTGAAAGAAAAATCGTACTTATAAAAATTGTCCATTAAACTTCAGCAATTTTGTGCACCGATGGTTGAACGCAACTTCATATATTGTCGCGTTTTATGTCTGAAAAAAAATCGTAAACTTTTAGAATGACAGATTTTTTGCTATTTTTTTGCAAAAAAACGGCCATATTTTTTTTTAAAGGCAAAATTTTTCAATTTTGACCACAGATTTAGATTCTGCAGACAAAAATACATAAGAAATCATGTATGAGACCCATTTATGACTCGATTACATGCATGAAATTTCGCATCGAAATCATGATGTAAAATTGACGGTTTTGGTCGTTAATGGGTTAAACCAATATACAGGGTGTCCCATTATAAAACATCCACGCAAATTACTCTGAAGATAAGGGTGATAGCAAAAAATGACCTTAACAAACGTTGTAGGATTAAAAGGGGGCCAACTGAGGGTGACCTTGACTTTGATCTCGCAGTTGATTTTCAAGGTCATTTGAAGGTCAGAGTAATTTTTTTAAATAGAAACCCCTATTTTTGACACCGGATTCGAAAAGAGCGGAAAATTTTACGTCAGAAATGATATTTTAAATTTTTTTTGTGTGACCTTGAGAAGGTCAAATGAGGGTCAAATGTTGAAAAACTGCTTGCTGATTGTTTATTTAAATTTATAGGCGAAATAAACGTTATAAAAGTACCTTTAGCAGGTAGATCAAGCTCAAATGTGCCAACGATCGTGACCATTTTGACCTTGAGGTCAATTTTCAAGGTCATTTAAAGGTCAGAGAGATTTTTATAAACTCTTATTTTTGACACCGGATTCGAAAAGAGCGGAAAATTTTACGTCAGAAAAAATATTTTAAAGTTTGTTGGTGTGACCTTGAATAGATCAATTCAAGGTTAAATATTCAACAAGCACTCAAAAGCTGTTGCTTACATGTGCTAACCTTACTTTAGCTTTAAAACCAGTAAGTATTGTAGGTTGTAGGCATCGAAAAGAACCAATTAAGAGTGACTTCGACTTTGACCTTGGAGTTGATTTTCAAAATTATTTAAATGTCTTTGTTTGTCGAAATAGGAACTCTTATTTTTGACCACGGATTCTGAAAGAGCACAAAATTCTGCGTTCAGGTGTGTGACCTTTACTAGTTAATTAAATTAATGTTAATTAAGTTAATTGACATTAACTTAATTAACATTAACTTAATTAAGATCAAGTGTTTAAAACTTCATTATTTTTATGGTAAGGCAAGTTTGTCGATGATCCGGTCATTTAAGGCAAGATCGAAGATGACTCGGCCATTTAAGGCAAGATCGAAGATGACTCGGCCATTTAAGGCAAGGTCAGAGATGACCCGGCCAGTTAAGGCAAGATCGAAGATGACTCGGCCATTTAAGGCAAGATCGAAGATGACTCGGCCATTTAAGGCAAGGTCAGAGATGACCCGGCCAGTTAAGGCAAGATCGAAGATGACTCGGCCATTTAAGGCAAGATCGAAGATGACTCGGCCATTTAAGGCAAGATCGAAGATGACTCGGCCATTTAAGGCAAGATCGAAGATGACTCGGCCATTTAAGGCAAGATCGAAGATGACTCGGCCATTTAAGGCAAGGTCAGAGATGACCCGGCCAGTTAAGACAAGATCGAAGATGACTCGGCCATTTAAGGCAAGATCGAAGATGACTCGGCCATTTAAGGCAAGGTCAGAGATGACCCGGCCAGTTAAGGCAAGGTCGGGGATGACCCGGCTAGTTAAGGCAAAATCGGGGATAAGTCTAGACCAGGGGTCGGCAACCTTTTGAGTCGGAAAAGTCAAAAATTACAATTTACAAAATTTCAAAGTTTTTAAAGAGCCACAAAATTTTTTCTTGCCAACAATAAATAGTACTCGCATAAATAAAGTTTTTTGATAAAAAAAAACTAATCTATTTATTCATAAGAAAAAATATCTATTTATTCATATATAAGTAGTGTTTTTCACAACAAATTAGATAATATATATATGGCATTATTAGATAATTACTTATTATTTAAGTAAAAAATTAAAACAATTAAACATTTACTTACAACACTAACTTGTACTTCAATAACAAACAATTGAGCAAACAAATTCAATGGGAGCGATGGCTTTGCATGGTTATTCAAGTAGAAAATTTAAATTTTACTAAACAATGTAACTTGTACTTAAAATAAAAAAAACAATAACATACATTTGAGCAAACAAATTCAATGGGAGCGTTGGCTTTGCATGGTTTTAGAAAGTTTGGATAAATTTGGCTCATAACTTGTTGTTTTAAGTTTCAAACACGACTCTAAATTTTCATTTGTTAGTTGGCTTCTTACTTTACTTTTAATTATATTCATGCAAGAGAACGCTTGCTCGTACGAATATGTCGATCCAGATAGTCAGCACTCCAAATGCCAACTTCTTCACCTCACTGTAGCAATCTGGAAGACTATTCCATGCGTCGAATATAAGTGCCTCAACTCGCGGCATTTCTTTTAAAGCTGTCCACTTTTGTTGCGTTACGTACATACATTTCTGGACCTCCAACTCTTCCAACTTGCTTTTCAACTCTGTAAATCCACTCCACAAAGCTTTACTTTTTAAATCGATCAATTGCATTTCTAGAGATCCAGTATCAATTCCAAATGGCTCAATGTGGATTTCGTTACTATTTGTGTTGAGAGGATTTACTATGAATGCTAGAGTGGTTTTGTTGATTTTGAATTACTCAAATCTGTCAGCAAATTCATCTTTAATTTTTTTTATAACTGTGCTGAAGTAATTCGTGTCAACAGTTGCTGGTTTTATCGCGATATTGCTTTAGAAATTGAAAATGAAGTAATTTACCGCTCTGAATATCTTCTGCAAAAAGAATTAATTTTTCTTCAAAACAAACCAATTCTTCTACCAAAGCATAGGCTGGGTTTCCCTTTCCTTGCAGTTTTAGATTCAGCTCATTTAATTTCGCTGTGATATCCACCATAAAGTAAAATTTTTGCAACCATTTGTCGTTTTCTAATTCAGGGTGATTAATGCCTTTTTCATTTAGGAATGTATTTATTTCATTCAAGCACAAAGCAAAACGTTTCAACACCTTACCTTTGGAAAGCCATCGCACTTTATTGTGAAGAAGGAGGTCGGAATACTGAGTCTCCATTTCGTTTAAGAATTCTTTAAACTGACGATGGTAGAGTGCTTTTGACAAGATGCTGTTAACAATCTTGATTACCAAATTCATGACCTCAACTATTTCGGCCGGAAATGTTTGGGCACAAAGCGCTTCTTGGTGTATTATGCAGTGAAACGCAAGAATTTCGTGGTTTATTTTGCTCTGAAGAATCGTTGTTGCTCCTTTATTTTTTCCTGTCATACTTCTGGCTCCATCAGTTGCTATTGAAACGATTTTATTTAAATCGATCTTATTGTCTTCAAGGCATTTTTGCACGGCATTCGCTATATCTTCCCCTCTAGTTTGTCCCGAAAGCGATAGCAATCCTAGAAGTTCTTCTTTTGGACCTTGGGAAGACATATACCTGACAAAAAGAGCAACTTGTGCCGTGTCTTTTATGTCGCAAGACTCATCTATAGCAAGTGATAAGGCAGAAGAAAGTTGAATATCTTCCAGCTGCAAATATGTTACATTTGAAGACATTTTAGCTATTCTATCTTGTACTGTTTTAGCGGATAGTGGCAAATCTTTGATTTTTTTCAAGATTTCTGGTTTGTTTTTGAAATCACGAAACAGTTCTTCAGATGCACGTATGAAGCAATCTTTGACATACTCACCATCTGTGAATGGTTTGCCTTTTTTTGCAATTTCTAGTGATACCGCGAAGCTTGCCAGATTAACATTACTTGTAGATTGCGTCCAGTTACTTAACATGGAACTTGATTGCTGTTTTTGTTTTTGGAGCTCGTCGACAGCTTTTTTTCGTTCTTCGCCGGCTGGATATTTACTAGCAAACTGAATATGTTTTTTAGTGAAGTGTCTCTCTAAATTTGATTTCTTATTGTGTGCGAGTTTTTCGTGGCAAATGAGACAAGTCGGAAGGCCATCTGAGTTGCATGTGAAAGCGAACGACTCCGTCCAATCCCGATTGAATTCTCGATGCTCTTCAGTTCTTCTCTTTTTTTTTGTAGATGCCATGCTTGCGGTGAAGCTGTAATAAAGAATTTTTAAAATTATTATTTAGGTATCCAAAACAGCAGATGACAAGTTTTGCAATTATTTACTATGTCAACGTATACCTAAGTAAATACATACGAGAAGCTGGGCATAATGAAATATAATTTATCAAAAAACATTTTACAACGATATTTCCCAATTAAAAATACTTACCTAAATAAAATAAATAATTCGGTGAATAATTCGGTGATCGCCGACTGGCACGTTGTCAGAACGTCAGAACGTTTATCACTAACTCTTTTACTTGAAACAACAAACTATACGTCACAGCCAAAGCACTGGTGAAGACGCTAAATTGTCTTGCGTCGAAAGCGAATTAAAACCTACATAGAAACATCCGACGACGGCGTCATTCGAGAGCTTCCGATGGACTGACGACAGTGACGACGCGTGTCACGGGGGAGGGGTGCGGTGAAAAGCGAGTACAAGTGGCTGAGAGATAGAATCGGTGCCTAATCCTCGTTAATCGATTCAGAACGATTTTTAAATGTTTTTTTTTGATAAAATAAATAATATTTGTGTATGGAACTAAAGAGCCGCAGCTTCACATCCAAAGAGCCGTATGTGGCTCGCGAGCCGCAGGTTGCCGACCCCTGGTCTAGACAGTTGAAAAAACATTGAAAATTCCACGCTTACATATGCATTTAGTCATAGAGTCCAAGTGTTTCAGTCACCATTTAATGAAGAAAATGCTCAAAAGTTTCACCATTTACTTGTTGACAATATTCTATTCTTCTTTCAAAGTTCCTAATAGTATTTAATAATACTTGACGTGGAATATTTAAGCAGGCTTGCGTAACCCTTTGAATCATGTCAGCTCTTGTAGTTGATCTGTTGCGGTAGACTGTATTTTTTAGATAGCTTCATAAATAAAAGTCTGGAGATGTCAGATCTGGAGATCTTGGTGGCCATGCTATAGGGCCTCCTCTACCAATCCATCGGTTGTTGAACCTTTCGTTAAGAAAATCTCTGACAATTCTGGCATAATGTGGAGGAGCGCCATCTTGTTGTAGTCACATCCTGGCTCTTGTATGAAGATCAACGTTTTCTAGCAAAAGTGGAAGTTCCTCTCTGAGCAACTGTAAATAAGTGTGTTGAGTTACGTTACCTTCAAAAAAATAAGGTCCAATTAGATATCCGTTTACAATGCCACACCATACTGTTACACTCCAGCGATGCTGATGATCAACTTCTTGCATCCAATGAGGATTAACAGGAGACCAATAGTGGCAATTATGGCGATTCAACATACCAGTACTCTCAAATGTAGTCTCATCACTAAAAAGAACATTGTTGAAGAAATTTTCATCATCAGTAATTTGTTGCGTTGCCCATTGGCAAAATGTTATTCTCCGTCGATGATCTTCCTCAGTTAAAGCTTGATTTAAAGAAATGTGATAAGGATGATAACGCGCAAGTCGTAAATATCTACTGGCCGTAGATCTTGGAATGCCCATTGTTAACTCGATTTCGCGTAAACTGACGTGAACATTTAAATGTACCATGGCTAGAACAGCAATAAAGCGAGGATTATATTCATAATCGTGTTCATTCAGTGCCCTCTTTCTTCGAACAAAAATTCCTTGTCGACCGCGTAGTTCAATGTCACGTATTACCGTATGATTAGGATGTTGTTTTTGAGGGAATCGAGCACGATACAGTCTTGCTGCCTCTCGATAGTTTCGTCGACATTCTCCTAAAATAAGAAGAATGTCAATAATTTCATTAGCAGTGTAGTCAGGCATTTTTTTAACGATAATAACGATCGCAAAAAAGAGTTTCAAATGTATGAGAACATTTGTCAACATACGACAAAATAAATTAGATGTTATTATATGTACATACTATCAAGCGACGGTCAATATTGGACGGTATTGGACGGTCAGGACAAGAATAAGAATAAGAGATTTCAGACTTACATATATGGTACACAACACATGTAAGTGAGGTACAATTTTTTAACAAGAAAAAATTTAATTTTTGTTGCCGGTATAAGTATGTACAATTTAAAAACAATTTTAAGAACGTTCATCAGTTAATCGATTTGCGCTCAAAATGCTTTAAACTCTTAAAAATTATGTCGGATACACCACTTTGAACTTCAATAATTCAAAAACGGCAATTGCTAATAATCCTTGTTTCTTTAAATGTTATTTCTAGCATTATCCTGCACTGTATCCTAGTTTTTTAAAAAAATCGAGCAAGTATTATTGTCGCTACGAATTGATAAATCACTTGAGCACACGTTTTTCCTATATCTTACGTGTTAAAAGCTACAACTTTAAAAATTAATAACTCGAATTCGGTATTGCTATTACCCTTATTTTCGGAGTAATTTGCGTGGTGGTTTTAAAGCTAAAGTAAGGTTAGCACATGTAAGCAACAGCTTTTGAGTGCTTGTTGAATATTTAACCTTGAATTGATCTATTCAAGGTCACACCAACAAACTTTAAAATATTTTTTCTGACGTAAAATTTTCCGCTCTTTTCGAATCCGGTGTCAAAAATAAGAGTTTATAAAAATCTCTCTGACCTTTAAATGACCTTGAAAATTGACCTCAAGGTCAAAATGGTCACGATCGTTGGCACATTTGAGCTTGATCTACCTGCTAAAGGTACTTTTATAACGTTTATTTCGCCTATAAATTTAAATAAACAATCAGCAAGCAGTTTTTCAACATTTGACCCTCATTTGACCTTCTCAAGGTCACACAAAAAAAATTTAAAATATCATTTCTGACGTAAAATTTTCCGCTCTTTTCGAATCCGGTGTCAAAAATAGGGGTTTCCATTTAAAAAAATTACTCTGACCTTCAAATGACCTTGAAAATCAACTGCGAGATCAAAGTCAAGGTCACCCTCAGTTGGCCCCCTTTTAATCCTACAACGTTTGTTAAGGTCATTTTTTGCTATCACCCTTATCTTCGGAGTAATTTGCGTGGATGTTTTATAATGGGACACCCTGTATATATATATATATATATATATATATATATATGGGGCATTCCATACCAAATCGACCACTTTTGACTCCGACCCCTTTCGATTTGGCTGAAAATTTTTTATCCGTTTCTACTGTATAAAAAACGGTTTTCATAATTTTTTCAAATTTTTTTATCCACCTCAAAAAAAGTTATAAATTTTTCAAAAAAATGGCTTTTTTTTTTTAAATTGCCATAACTTTGTCAAAAATTGGCCAAACGAGACGTTTTTTTTTTCAAAATTTTCGTAATTAAATGTACTTTCTGAAAAAAAATACAAAAAAAATTTCAGAAAATAAATTCTACAAAATTTTTGTGTTTTTTGAAAAAAATTGTTAATTTTTCGAAGTTCGCCATTTTTTATTTTTTATTTTATTTTCTTAAAAAAAACTTCAATCAATTCTGCGGTGATCACCGCCAATCCCAGAGTGGGCCGAATTTTCTTTCTATTTTTTTTTTTGAAAAAAAGATTTTCAATTTTCAAAATTATTTTTTTAGAAACTTTGTTGAGATAATAAAATAAATGCTAGAAAATGATTTCTCGGTATATCTTACCTAATTTATAGTCTAAACTTACAACTAATGACTAGGATTCTACATTTCATATGATTAACATTCAATATTTTTATTAATAATATAACAAATAATTTATTTTATTTTTTTTGGCGTTTAAATATTTTACATATTCTATGTTCATTTGAATTCGAAAAATTTTTAACATATAAACAACCACCTGTGTCGGGAATTACACTGTGTAATTGGTGTGTTCCGGTAATTGGTTTTGTTTTCGAAAATCGCTCTTTTAAATCATTTACAGCTTTATTGTAATCTTTTTCCGGGGAAAACCTGACCGTGATATTTGGAAGGTTATCCGGTGCAGAAGCCCAATCAAAAAGTTCATGAGCCGTCGTTATTTGTTGATCAACCGCTAGTTGAAGACTTGCTCTTGCTGCTTGTCGTTTGATAGTGCCACCAATACCGTCACACGGACCTTTGCCATGGGCAGTCGCGAAAAAATGCCATTCAGCAGGTATGCCAAAATCACTTGCATGGTAATATAAGTTGACAAAATTTTTATAGTTTTTAAATTGTTGAGGAGCCCCATCCGAGAAATAATAAATCTTGCTAACACTTTCAGAAAAACTTTTCACAAAGTCAGTAATTATTCCTATGAAAACATTAACAGCGACGGCATCATGATTATTACAATCTGAAATAATTACTAGACTTTTGTGTTTAAGTTCGTTATTTACTTTGAAATAAATAACGACTGGAAAAATTGTAGCTTGATTATTGTTCCAGTGAAACCCAGATGCCGCGTTTTGCACTACGAAAGCATAATTTTCGGCAAAATCACAAATAATAATAAATTCATTCGGTTTTAGTGATTCTTTCAATGCTTTCAAAAATTTGGTTTGTTCTTTAGCGATGAATGAGTGTGGTAGAAGAGTTTCCAACTCTTTACAAAAATCTTCGACAAATTCATCGGTTGGCTTAATAAAAGTTTCTAGACTACTTCTTGGTTTCAATATCCAATACTTATACGTAACATTTTCGATTCCATTATCATCGAAGCTTGATAGTAAAGCGTTAGTTAATTCATTTACTCCTGGACAGTTTTTACATTCACCCAAGTAACATTGAAACGACGGAGCCTCACATATAATCATGCTTAAACAATCGGTGTAATGTTTTATAGGTTTCTCCGTATTTTCCGTTAAAGAATGAAAATTTCCACCTAAAATGAAAGTAATTTAATTTACAGAAAATTCACGTATTTATAAATAAAAATTAATTTGATAATTACCAAGCATCATCAATTTAACGTTCTGATGAATTGTACAAACACAAATGGTATGTGTTCCGCTTGTTCCTGCTAACACACAATGTTTCGGTCGCAAAGAGGCGAATTTCGAAAAGCCAACCTTCTCTGCAGGGTTTATTACACGAAAACATTGGTATAGTTCTTTTAAGTTTGAAAGAATAAGTCTTTTTTGGACGTGTACACGATTGCCATCGTCACGTCGAATTGAAACAAAATCTTTCATTCCTGGCATCGGAGCACTATACTCATCATCGTTATAAAAATTCACAATTTTTACTTTTACTTGATCCGAAATTGTCCAACCTATAAAAAAATGTTGAGAAATTAATCTTCAGTGGTAATTGAAACATTTATTTTACGTTATATGCATACCTAATTTCGATTCAGGTGTTGAAAGTATTCCTTTTTCTTTAATCAAGTTCTTAGCAACCTTTGACATATGCCTTGATGTATTCATAGTTTCACAAATACGTCTTTCACTCCAATTTTCCGGTAATAATGTTAAAATTTGTATCTTCGAGGATTTTTCAGTTTTCTCATCGTTGAATTTAGCGTGCAGCATTTCAATCAAAGTTCGAAAATTGTCACCATCGTCATCAATTGATTCTTCATCAGTAACAGAGAATAGAACCTTTTTTAAACTATCGGAAATCCGATTTATCTTGTTATTCAAATAGTAATTATTATTCAATTTTTTCGATGGAATCGGTGATTGATTTAACAATTGTAATGCATGATTTATTATTGGTAATTGAGTTGCAGCGCTGACTTGTGATGCAGAGCTTGATTGTGAATCTTTAGGTTCGCCGTTAAACGACATGGAACCTTAAAGGAAATAATGGGATATATAGTTGTTGGGAATTTATTTAAGTATCCACAAATAAATATGCAGAGAAAAAGGATTCAAATAAATGATTCAACAAACTTACGGAATGATAATTGAAAATCCCTGGCAGTTGTGTTACTATCACTGTCAGTCTGATTATGGTTCTCATTGTCACTTGAGCTATCTTCATGATCACTTACATTACTATCATTATCATCAAACTTATTATTATCACTATCATTTGTTTGTTTTTTAACTAACTCTGAAGCTTTTTTTCGACATGAACTACATAATAAATAATTATCACTTAATCTTAACGTAGTTTTTATAATGTCAGTCGCTGGACGCAAACCAATTCGTTTCAAATGAAATTTGAACTCAAAAGGATTACAACATTGATCAAATTGTTTTTTCGACGCCATAATAAAAGAAATGCTCCGAAAAAAATGTAGAATAAATGAAACAATCAACACTTTGATCGAGGACAGATTAAGAAGTATTCATAAAATTGATAAATTGTTCTTTTCCAACAAACGTGATAACAAAAATCTTTCAATGAACACTAATAGCGAATTCGATCGCCTGCACTAGTGTACACTGACTGTACACTGAGTACAAACGTTCCCAGTGCAACGCGTTCGATAGACGTCCACTGTTGCGGTGCATGCACTCTTCGTATTTCCAGTTCCTATTAAAAATTAAAACAGTGCATATATTACTTTATAAGCTGGTAAAAAGGGACATATGAAACAGATTATGTCGAGAAGAGCTACAGATATTTTCATGCAAGTTTAATTATTAAAATATATACTTGTTTAAATTATAAATAATTATAACAATATTTTACTTACTTCTTCTTCGCCAAACATTTTTTCCCTACTTGAAACGTCTTCTTCGACTTAAAAAATGCAAATAAATTTATTGAAAAATATAATGTAATAAATATGTAATAAATAATTGATGTATTAATAAATAAATAATATAATATGTAATTATTTTTTATTCTTCTTCCTTCTTTTTAAATTTATTATTTTTAAACATTTTGTTTGCCATTCGTAATATCTTAGATTATACGACATTTGTTTAAACCGAATTAAGATTAGTTAATTTAAATCTAAACTCGCTATTATTGTGCAATTGCACTGCAATGATCACACTTAAATGCTACGACGCTAGGCCTAAGCCATTTTGACGCTGGGGTGCATTTTCACTTGACGCTTGACGCTAGCGTCTGTTGACGCTGAAAACTCCAGCGTCAAGCGTCAAGTGAAAATGTACCCTAAAGGTACTGTTACGTCCCGCGGTTCAAGATAAGATAAGATAAGATAAAATAAGATGAATTCTATGTTAATGGAAATAGGAAGAAATGAGTCTTGAATTGAAATCTGATCCGCGGTTCGCAATATTTTTTCCTTCACGGGTATTTCCTCAGTGTACCCGCGGAGGTGCTTTCCTTTATTGATTTTCGATCAACCCGCTTACACAGGCTTTATCGGGGATTGGCGAGAGCTGTCGTCACAGAGGGGTCAAGCGAGAAAGAACAAAGTTAGTTGAAACAAATTAATTACTTATCGCACTTGTAGAATATGTTTATTGTCGTTTGGCTCTTTTTGCAGGCTCTTCCCAAGTCAACGATGAACTCTGACGTTTGTCGAAAAGAGAAGGTGGGGGAAATGAGCGTGTATGTATGTATTTCGAATGTATCTTTCGTCTGGATCTAGTTGTTCGGGATTTGTATATAAAGGGATGCGTAGGATATTTGAAGAAGGAGTCGAACTTGAAGGACCTGGTCGGGGCTCTTCCAAACAGGAGGAGGGGATGGTCCTGGAGGATTGAGGGGATGAGGAAGGGCCTGGTTGGGGTTCTTGAATCACCGGGGGTAGACCTCGGGGAATGACTTGGGGGATAGGTGTCGATAGATCTATTAAGGTGGGTGGAGGATGAGAGTTTGCTTCCGCCTCTAGATCTATTAAGGGAGGGCGTTCGCGTCTAGTTATCAAGGGGTGAGGGATTTGTGTAGGCGGCTTCTGGATAAGAATGGGTTTAATTTTTGCAGCTAAAATACACCGTGGGATAACAGAGGTTGTAGTGCTGCGTGATTTTGATTCCACCTTTGGTGGGACTGGTCTGACCATCTATTTAGAATGAAACAAATGGAAATAACCGCTTTATAACAATTGGAAAATTCAAGAGTACGTTATTAAATAAGGATAATAGCAGTGTTAACAAATTACATGAAATATTCAAATTAAAGACATCCGTACAAAATGTTCAATAAGCATATGAAATATTCAATCAATAAACAATAAACACATGAAATATTCGATTCAATAAAAGGGTTTGCAATAATAATTGACACAGAGTAATTATAAAATATTTTATTTCTTCAGGCAGAGACAAGTTGCTAGTGCAAAAGTAAAAGAGAAAACGAGAGATACTAATAGAAATAAAATTATCGAATAAAACAAATGAACAGTTATAATAATGAAGGAAAGCTTTTGTTGAAGATAAAAGTACATGAATTTAAAATATTTACTTAATTATTCAAGAGGTTCAATTATTGTGACCGGGAGGAGAAATTTAGGGTAGTTACTCTAAAAGGATTATTATTATAGGAAAGGTGACGGCCTCAGGCTCACGCCACCTGGTCGAAATCCACGGTCCACAAACCTAGCTCAGCTAGAGTTTATGGTACGCGCGGCGAAGGAAAAATTTCAGGAAGGGAAAACCCACGGCCCACAAACCTAGCTCAGCTAGAGTTTATGGTACACGCAAATTTTCCGGAAACCACGGCCCTCCACGTACGGTAATCAAACCGAGGCTTATGGGCGCACGCGGCAGAAGGGTAATTAGTAGAGTCTGGGAGTTCAAATGGAAGTAAGATCTGATTATTAAGGGATTCGTAGGAAAGAGGATTGTCAGCCGTAAAATAAATCGTGGGGATAATATCCACAGTAACGCTACTGACGCGTACCGACTTGAAGCATTGAATATTTATATATATATATATTGAAACTATCACAAAAGGAAAATGTAATAATTATGGAATTAGCGCGTCAATTGTTTAATATATAAATTCTTTTGAAAAATCTAGCAACTTGTTTTATTCTCCTGCCACTTTTCAGCTGTAAGAATGATTAGTATTAAGGGAATTGAGGTAAAGATGATGATAATAAGTATAAGGTAATTCTTGGCGTGAATTAATTACTGAATGCAAAAATTTAAATATAAAATCTCGATAGTCTAAATATCTCAATTAAATGGGCACATGAATTAATTGTTGTAATAGGGTCTTGTCTTGTTTCATGAGGTAAAGAATATTTAACTTGAAATCAACGTAGAATATCAATAACAGTGATTTAATATAAATGGAAAATCAAAATGTTAAAATATAATTTGGTAGAACAATCTCTATTTCAATTAAAGTTACATGAAATATAAGTGTGCAAATTTAAAGTTATTATTCAAAAATTTCTATATGAGTATAATTATGATTCACATCATAGGCATATGTTAAATTTCGATACACAATAGAATATTGAAACGCACAATGATTAGGTTTTAACAAGTTACTGAACATGTATGAACATTCGAAAATTTATTTTAATTTATGACAGAGTCAAATGCTTTTATATGAATTCAAAGTTAAACACAAATGGTAATTGAAAAGTATTTTAAAGCATATGGATATATATATATTTTAATGAAATTGCAGAAGCAAAGCTATCAATAGTTCATAAATAGTTCATAGATGTTCCGTATTAGAATTCTTAATATTAAGTTACAATTGTGGAAATTACAAAATTTCAAGTGTTCAAGTATATTTCCTGATAATTGTCACAATAATTAATTGAATTAATAATAAAGGAGTGTACAGCGATTCTCTGAGTATGATTCTGCGGTTGTAATTTAATAAAAATGATGAATTTGAAATGCTTGACGAATAGAGGTAGTCTAGTGATATAGGCTTGAGGCATAAATATGTAAAACTTCGTTAATATGGTTTATATAGTTGAACACTTGTAAAAGGCGCAAGATATAAGTAAAATCGGCCGTTTTGATTAACGCTAGCGCGCTCTAGCGCGGATCCGATAATTATGATTTCGAAAATTTTATATGAGTGCTAGAGACATGGTTATATAAGGCATAAAGTATAAGGTTACGTGACCTTCGTTAAGAATTAATGAAAGTCTTAAATTGAATAAAATTGACTGGTTAAATAACGTAATCAAGTTTAGTTATTAATAATGAAAAGAGGTTTGATAAAATTTATGGATAACAGAACTTGTAAATAAGTGGCATAAAAGTAACAAAGGTCAAGTGCCACGAAATGGCGGATTTTAAGTTAAAATTTTTAACAATGACTCGGTTTGGCCGTTATAACTAACAACGATGTGTACAAAATAGAGAATGATGGACTTACGGTGGTTGCTTTACGGTAACTCTTATACCAAAATATGTCACGTTTAATTTCTGTGTGTTTCCTCTCGTGACAATATTCCTTTGTATCCTTGAATCGGATTGGCTGTTTCGTGTGGAAGCCTCGACAATCCGGAATAAATAATTTCCTTCCCTTCAGAGTAATTAAAATAATGATGATCGATGCGTGTGAACGATTAAAGGTGTCCTTATAGCACTAACTTTCACTTTTCTTTCGTAAGATTGTTTCTGATTTATAATAGTGAACAATGAATTATGAACGTATATAACTTATATGAATTCTCTCAAAATTTCTAAGTTCTTTTCTTTACAATTATATGAAGCGCGTCTTACTGCTTCAAACTCTCACTTCTTTCTTCTGACTTTTTTCGCTCCTCTTGATGAGCTACGGCAGATTTTCCGAGCCCTCAAGATTTTAACGGGGGGGTGTACATAGAGTAGGGAGTACGCTCTTAAATGCAAAACTTAAAGGGTAGGAAATCGTGACGTACGGCTCTACGTCATGTTAACTTGCATCAGCCTGGTGACGAATAGTTTAGTAAATTATAAATGCAACCCGAGTATTTTTCTCGTCTTATCTGTCAGACGTTTTGGCGTCTCGCAACTTTAAATTCAACAATTTTTGCGCGGTGGTATGAGGCGGCAAGAATTGTTGAGACTTATTAACTTTGATAAAGGGTGAAAGGAATATTTTTCCGTCAAGGCTGTGGCAAGTGAACAATAATGTTAACTTATTCGTAAGAGTACAATGTGAATAAATTAATGATTCGCATTGAGCATTAACAATATAACGTTGCATAAGATGACAACGGAAAATTAATGATAAAGTACAACATATATATTTTAATAATAATAAAAGGTGTAATTTAATTAAAAAAAAATGTTTTGAATAATTTATGAAGCGTGGTATATAGTAAGATTATAACAAAGGAGTTGCATTTTAACAAAGATATAAGAATTGCATGTGTAGGAGGAAGATAGTTTAATTGAATATAGTATATGAGTAATAATGCATTAGACAAGGTAAGTTTAATAGAGTTATGTATAGTAGCGGTGCGCTAGCAATAGGATATGATTTTATACGAGTGCGAGAAAGTAAGCTTAATGAAGGGGAGCGTAAGAAATTATACGTGTGAAATAAGGATAGTTTAATAAAAAGCAAAGAACTTGGAGAATTAGTCGAGCAGAAGTAAAGCATAATTAATTGGTTATTGCAATTAAATTTTAGTTGCCTTGTATAATGATTACATAAATTAAAAGTAACTTAAATATTTAAGTATATAATTAAAATACATATCTAACGCTGGTATAATGTAATAAGTGTATGAGAATATATGTATACGTGTATTGTAACCTTTTTAGCCTTTTTGTATTTTATAATTTTTATATGAATTTCTTATCTTTTCTTGCACATTCCGTTATAGGGTATATTTATCTGTGTATTAACGAAATTAAAACATAAAATACTATGCAGAATATGAACATAAGCTAAAGGGTAAAAATTAAAAATTAAGAACAGAAGAATAATACATACATAGAATAGTGAAATTAGCGTTAAACATTACAGAGGATATATGCTTATGTCGGACAATAGTTAAAAGAAATAATTGGTAATAACGTAAAATTATAAGTAGGCATTAATATAATTCGATAATGAGTATACTAGATTTATTTTGTATTTGATTTTAATTTTATAATTTTTATCTGGTTTTCCTACCTTTTCGACATCGCTTAATAAAGATGATTATTTGAATGCATTGTCCGCATCATGACGATATAATATATGGTATTAATTAAAATTATAGTAATTGGCATACTGTGCCAGTAATAAAAAATATATATATATAATGAGACTCCCTATGCATGGAAGTCGCGGCACATACTGGGTGAGACATTAGTAATAATTTTAATTGATATAATTAGATTTTATGTGGGTTTTTTAGATTTTACGTTTTTCTTCCTTTTTATTTTGTTTTCTAATATTTTTCCATCTTTCCAATAGCAACGTCTTGTTGCATATTAGATATATATATAGCAAGAGTATAATAAAACAGCAATTTGTAGAAAAATATATTAATAATAAAATAATGTAATAAAATGTAATTAATAATAAAATAGTGTACTAAAATGGTAAGTATTATAGAAAATAATGATTTTAATACTGGAATATATATATATATATATATCTATGTATAATAGTGGAAAAAGGAAAGAGATAATTCGCAATAATGTAAGATTGTGAATAAGTATCTATTAACGCAAAAATTATAAGATAAGGGAGTTTTTTGAATTTTAAAAATTCGCGGGACGTCACAGTACAATTTCATGCGAGCAAAGAAAAGCTAGCGTTTATCCCCACTCTACCGCAAAGCAAAGCAGCGTTAAAACGCTGTTCGCTTTCGCCTCCTATTGGCTGCGTTCCGATATTCACTGCCAGTTCACTGAAAATCTATGGCTACGTTTACATTGTGGACTTGATACGCGTATCAAATAGTAAATAACTAGTACAGGCGGACATCGATTTGTTCCGCGACACCTTTCCGCGGGGCAAGGGGAATATGGATATGACAAATCAGGAGCGGTAAAACAGGGCCGCCGCTGGGTGGCGCCACGGATATTCTCCATCTTCTCCATATTCCCCTTGCCCCGCGGAAAGGGGTCACGGAACAAATCGATGTCCGCCAGTGTACATTGATTCAGCTATTGGCTGATCAGCTCAAATATACTACTTGATACGCGTATCAAGTGCTCGATGTAAACTAGGCCTATAGTTCGCGTCACATACACTATAATTTTTCAGTACTGGCGGTAAATATCGGAACGTAGTCTATATCTTGGTGTAATAATTTTGTAAAAATAAAAATAAATGATAGTAGTCAGTACATAGAACAATACAGACGTA
Source organism: Crematogaster levior (assembly GCA_901521435.1). Lineage (NCBI taxonomy): Eukaryota > Metazoa > Arthropoda > Insecta > Hymenoptera > Formicidae > Crematogaster > Crematogaster levior. The sequence continues at coordinate 55,650 of CABEGB010000991.1, forward strand.
TAGTGGGAATTTTATTCTTACTTAGTAGGTTTCTCTTTATTTTTTACAATAAATGGCATTCCTAAAATGCCTTCTAAGATATCCAGCTGTTTTTCTTTCTTTTTCTGCAAATTACACTCATCGGTGTCATCAACAATTTTACTTTTCTCAGTCTGACGATTGTCTTCCATAAAACAATCATTTAAAGTAAAACGTGCATCATTGCCAAGAGTGGTCTGCATAAATAAATAAATTGTACTAGTACCATTATTTTAAAAAGAAACAAAACCTAATATATTAGATGCTTACTTTTTTACAATACTTTTCTTGACTTTAAATTGATTCAATAGAGAATGCTTTTCATTGTTATCACCATCATCACTGTCAAACATGTCTCTCTTTGTCTTGTTTTTCGGTTTTAGTTGTTGTCCTTCATCAACGTTATCAAATTTTCTTATTGCTTTTGGTATTATCCTGAGAAAATAATAACCATATAAATTTTATATACATATAAATGTAGGAATTTATTGTTTTTAAAATAAATTAGGATGTTAAATAGTTAACTGTTTTTTAAAATAAATTCTTTAATTTAGTTACAAAAACTGATAGATTCGGAATGACGAGATTCGTACCGCTCTCGATGATCTCATCCGTCTTGTCTCGCGGCACTAGAACGAGTGAGTCTCGAATTCGTCAGCGCTCTCTTCTCATAGTCGAGATTATTCGCAACCGTTTTACCCTCTAGATCATTTTCTCGTCGGAAAACAATATCCTCGTCGCAAAAACAATATTCGCAATGTCGCACGTCTAAATAATATATACTTTCTCTTTTAACCTAGAGCGCTCCTAAATAACAAACAACAATCCGCTCGTGATCTGAACGTCGTTTTCCGTTTCGCTTGGAACGTTCCCGAGCAGCTGAATATTAACGTTAAATATATCCTACACTCGGCCGTCCTGACCGAGTGGTCGTCCCGACCGCTCGTTTTCCTCCTTTTCATCTTCCGAGGCGTCCTCGACGTCCTCATCGTCATCGACCCATGGTTTTATATGATCGGCCGCCGTGGATGTCTCCAGTGGTCCCTCATGGTCACCTACTTTTTTCACTAAGTATCGATGGTTGCGCAGCGCTTTAACAACTTTATACGGACCCAGATATTTACTCGCCAGTTTTAATCCCGGACCTCGTTGCGTACGCCGTATCGCTACGATGTCGTTCTCGCGATAATTCGTCGGTTCTTTTCGCTTTCTATTGAATCCGCGCCTATTCTCTTTTTGGATTTTCGCAATGTTCTGTCTCGCACAATCTCTGATTTCATCGCGGTTTTCTTGGAATTCGGAAATCCATTCTTTCTCTAACAATTCGCGAACCTCATGGTTGTTTCGCAGGCGCGCGTGGGTCCCAAATATTACATTAAACGGGGACGTACCTAAACTTCTATGTAACGTCGTGTTGAGATATTGTTGTGCTAATCCTAAATATCTATACCATTCCTCTCGTTTCGGATTCGAAAGCTTGGTTAGCAGAGGAATCAACGTACGGTTTACACGCTCGGCTTGACCGTTCGCTCTTGGTATCCCGGCCGTGATGAGCACATGCTCAATACCTTCCTCCTTACAATAACTCTGAAAGTCGTTTGAAGTAAAGGCGGTGCCTCGATCCGAAATTATTCGACGCGGATTTCCGAAGATAATCGATTGTTTTCTCAAAATGTTTAACACCTCAGCGGTACTGGTACTCTTAGTCACATATAGCCACACGAATTTAGAAAACGCATCAATAATAAGAAATATATGATTGTAACTTTTTTTGGTAGAGGGAAGCGGCCCCAAATGATCGATATGATAAGTATCCAGTGGCGCTTCTCCTTTCGCGATCGGATTCAAAAATCCCTCCTGCTTACCCTGTTTCCTTTCAGCCAAAATACAAGGAACGCAGTTCTTAATGATTTTCTCGATTTTAGTTTTAGCGTCAGGAATCCAATAATCTCTTTTTAATGCCGCTTCCGTCTTCGCAACTGAAAAATGTCCTCTCTCGTGGGCCTGTCGAATAATTTGGGATCTCATCGAAGTGGGCACAACAATTCGCAAGTCACCGTCTATTTCTTTAAAAAGTATACCGCCTCTTACAGTGTATTCGCTAATCTTTCGCATTTTGGCGAGATCGCTGATTCTTCTAACGTCGCCATCGTCCTGTTGGGCTTTCTCTAATCGCGCTAACAAACCATCCCCAGAGGCTTCGACTAACAGGCATCGCACCTGCGGATTACGACTTAAAGCGTCGACGTGCGCCATGTTCTTGCCCGGTCGATGTTCTATCGTATAGTCGAATTCTTCTAAAAGTAAGGCCCATCGAGCCACGCGTACGCATAAATCTCTTTTATTCATAGTGGCCGTAAACGCGCGACAATCGGTAACGATCTTGAACGGCGTCCCTAGCAGATAAACTCGGAATTTCTTGAGCGCTTTAACAATTGCTAACACCTCCAGCTCATAACTCGTGTATTTTGCTTCTGCTGGCGTAGTCTTGCCGCTGCAGTAGTAGACGGGATGCATCATGTTATCGTCTTTACCTTTCTGTAAAAGTATCGCGCCGTATCCGTGCATGGATGCGTCAGTATGCAACTCGGTCTCCGCGCCTATTGTATACAAATTCAAGATCGGACCATTGCAGAGAGCCTCTTTTAGGCGCATATAGGATTCTCTCTCTCTCTCGCCAAACTCGAATTTCGAACCAGTTTTCAACAGATTAGTTAGCGGGCGCGCGATAATTGAGTACCGGGGGACAAATTTTCTAAAGTACCCGCTCAGCCCCAGAAAGCTTTGCACTTGTTTCACGGAGCCAGGCTCGGGAAATTTTCTAACTGCCTCGGTTTTACGCTCGGACGGGCTCACCTGGCCGTTCTCTATTACATGACCGAGGAATTCCACACGCTCTTGCAAAAATTGACACTTACGCCAATTGATTACCAATCCGGCTTTACTCGCGACTTCTAACACTGCTCGAAGGTTCTCTATCCCTGCTTCATAATCGATAGAGGGTATAATCAGATCGTCCATATATGTTAATACTATTTTGTCTCGTAATAAGTTTCTGAAGACTATATTGATAAATCTCTGAAAGATAGCCGGTGAATTACACAGACCGAAAGGAACGCGCAAGAACTCATAATGCCCGTCGGGTACGATAAAAGCGGTAAATTTTCGGCTCTGTTCGTCCACCGGAACGTGGAAAAATCCGTTCTTCAAATCGAGCGTAGTGAAACATTTCGCGCCTTGCAACAAGTCAAGCTGATCCTCTATGAGTGGCAACGGGTATCGATCTTTAATTATTTTCTGATTCAACTTGCGATAGTCTACGCACAGTCTGACCGAACCGTCCCTCTTTTTCGTTAATACTATGGGACTCGCATATTCCGATAACGATGGTTGCGCAATGCCATCGCGCAGCCACTCGTTCACCTGGGCATTTACCTGCTCTCTCTCTAACGGCGATAACCGCCTCGCTCTCTGATACACCGGCTCATCGTCTTTTAGTAATATTGTCATTCTTAATTCGACCTCTTGCGTTGGCTCAGGTTTATAATCATTAATTAAGTTCTCAATCGTCTCTCTCTGCTTCGCGTCTTTTATATGCGTTACGTCTACGTTATTTACCTCGTTAAAATCTACATTTATCCGGCCTATCTCATTAAACTCTACGTTGTCTGATTGTGGGACGGACTTCCGCGCGCTGACGACAATGTTACCGGCATCTATCGTAAGTTTAACGGTTTCCAGAAAATCTGCGCCGATGAGCAGGCCGTGTCTCATAATGACGTCCGAAACGACGCGAACAAGAATCGGGTAGTCGCTACCGTCGATGGTTACAATCGCATTAAACTCGCCTAGAGTCACGTTATCATCGGAACCTATGCCGCGAAATCTGATTTTACTAGAATGTAGTTTCGGCGCATCTATCTTGACGTATTGGTCGGCGCGCATCAAACAAATATCGCTCCCGGTATCGATAAGCGCTTCTATCTTCCGACCGTTAATCGCTACTTCCTTTACGTACTTTTTCTGACCGCTTTGTGTAATGATATTGGTATCTTTTACCATCGTTTGTCTCTTGGTGCACGCAGCTGCCAGATGTCCGCGCTCACCACAGCCGAAACACTTTGGCCCTTCTGCTTTTGTTGGACAGTCCGCACCCACGTGGTTTCGCTGTCCACAATTGAAGCACCGCTTCTCGTTCCGTGGCGTCTCCCTCCTGTCCGTCCTCTCGATTCCCCGACTGCGAGTTCCACCGTGCGCCTCCGCCTTCCTCGCAGCGTTAGCAGGAAGTTTCTCCTTGAGGTTCACTTTCTCGAAGGCCTTGAGCAACGCGGCCCTCGTCGTGAATCCACTAATGCGTGCTTGATCTCTCAAGCTCGTGATCGGTATGCCATCGATAATATACTCGAGCGCTTCATCCTTGTCGATCGGCACTCGATTCGCGAGAATTGTCTTCGCGTGGACGTATTCATGGAAAGTTTCATTCCTCTGCCAAGTGCGTTGCTCGAACGACCTCCTCAATTCTATTCTGCTCGGGCGATGATCGAACATTTCGCGCAACCCGCACAGCAGGTTGTCGATGGGAGACTCTATGTGAGTGGGATCGGAGTGCAACCACTCCAACGCTCGTCCCTTCAGCCTCATGCCGATCAAAATTCTGGCATGGCTCTCCGTCAACTCATACGTTTTCCTCAGCAGCGTCACTTGCCGCTCCCAGTTCTCGTAGTCCCCGGCGTCTCCGTCGAAGTAACCCAGCAGATCCGCCACTGCCGCTACGCTTAACTTGGACGACACCGTCATCGGCCCTTGCTCCGCTCGCTGCTCTCGATCGGACACGCGCATTCCCTGCATCTCTCGCAGCAATTGTATTTCCGTCCGCACGAGCGCCAGCTCACGCTCCGCAAGCTCCTTCTCTCGGCGATACATCTCAATCTCTCGCCGTCTCCACGCGTCCTCTCGCATCTCATCGGCACCAGCACCATCGTCTCCACCACGCCCGTCCTCCTCCGTCATCCACGAGCCCGCAGGCTCGGCCTCCATTAGACGTGCAATTAGCTCTGTCTTCGCTCCGGTCGTCGACAAGCCGCGCGTCTTCAGCTTCTCCTTCAATTCTAGCACCGTAAATGTATTGGGGTCTGACATGCTATCGGGAGTCTCGATTCTCGCTGTTCTCGCTGTCAGCCGCTAGTCGTTGCAGCACCGCTCAATCCCGAAAACTTGGAATCCTCCCGAATATTTGACGACGCGTTCGAATCCGTCTTTTCCGATCCCGGACGAGCCCCCAAGATTGTAGGAATTTATTGTTTTTAAAATAAATTAGGATGTTAAATAGTTAACTGTTTTTTAAAATAAATTCTTTAATATAGTTACAAAAACTGAGAGATTCGGAATGACGAGATTCGTACCGCTCTCGATGATCTCATCCGTCTTGTCTCGCGGCACTAGAACGAGTGAGTCTCGAATTCGTCAGCGCTCTCTTCTCATAGTCGAGATTATTCGCAACCGTTTTACCCTCTAGATCATTTTCTCGTCGGAAAACAATATCCTCGTCGCAAAAACAATATTCGCAATGTCGCACGTCTAAATAATATATACTTTCTCTTTTAACCTAGAGCGCTCCTAAATAACAAACAACAATCCGCTCGTGATCTGAACGTCGTTTTCCGTTTCGCTTGGAACGTTCCCGAGCAGCTGAATATTAACGTTAAATATATCCTACATAAATTATATCATTAAAAAATATAATACAACACAAATAAACTTACCAAATTATTTAATGCCTGCTGTATAAGTTGTCCTTTTGCTTTAAACATCTGTTTTTTCTCCTTCAAGAAACGTAAGCATTTCTTTTCAGATTCAGTAATTAACATAATCTAAAAAATAAATCAATATAATATAAATGAAGAACAATTTAACCTTTAAAGTATGTTTGATATTATATTATATGTACATATACTAACATTGTTTGTATTTTTTGGCACTGTAAAAAGAGAGATTTTTCAGCCATAATTCTTAAATATTTAATTAATATATCTTAACTTTATTATCTTAATTTATAACCCCACTTTGATCTCAACGTTGTTTCGCTACATACAGCAATTTTCGACAGAGATGACTAAGATGGCTGCATTCAGCGAAGAAAGAACGATAAGGGCTATCGCACACAAAATGCATAGCGTTGCATAAACATAACATAAGACCGCTGGACCAATAAACACCTAGAAAAAAGTCGCCATATTGATTTACATAAGATGCGCATTGGTCCAGCGGTCTTATGTTATGCGTATGCTCTGTTATGTATTTCGTGTGCGATGGGCTTAAAAGTTCGACTGAGTCGAACTTTCAGCGTTTCTTCGCTGAATGCATCCATCTTAAGGTTGTATGACCCCTTAGGAGAAAAAATGCCAAATTCTTCAAACTTTGTCAGGTGATGAATATTATAATAATAAAGCATTGTGCCAAGTTTGAACAAGTTTGCGAGGCCCGTTCAAAAGTTATAACAATTTGAATTTAACATGGGCTCTTATGGGAATTCATCAAGTTTCACTATTTTTTCAACTTCATTTGAGAAATTAATATCGAAGAAAATATGGCATACTTTCAAAACTTTGCAGAAATATTAATAAATATCTTACAAACAAATTAGAACCAAAAAAATTATGACTTCGAGGATATTTTCTGAAATATTGAATAAAAAGCAAACAGAGAACAGTCTCGCTTGGTCTCGCTGAACTCGTAAGCACGGAGATCCGGCAACAGCGCACTATAACGTCACATTAGAACCTCTCTCTCCGTCACTCTCCGTAAAGGATAACAAATACTACAGAGGTCCGTTACTTTTTTCAATAGAGCCTCCTGTGTATCGAAATATAATTAATATCAAAATGTCATAAATAATGTTATAACTATCGATTATTAATTTATATGTAAACATTTCGTTTATTATATAACTGCATTTAAAATGATAAATTATCAACACATATAATAAATATGAAATCTTTCACAAATAAAATAAATAACATATTAATATTTTATACGTAGAAAAAAATACATTAAAATAAAGTGCGTGTAACGCTCGATTAACATAGATATTTGAACATTTTATATATATATATATATATATATATATATATAAATACTAAACGGAAACAAACTATAATTATATTGAAACATATATTTTAATAAAATAATTTATTATTAAATAATTCAAAAGTGTTTAAAATAATCTATTATTTTATTAATGACTGACTTAGACGCCGTTACTACAGGCTTATCATTTTCCTTTTTACTTAACAACTGATAAATCCCTTCTGAACTAGATTGAAAATAAGTATCTTTTAAACATTGCATGTTAATAGAAGCTCGTGCCAGTTTTTTCCTAATATCTAAACTCACTATACCGTTTAATGGACTTAAATCTGGAAGCAGACTATTTATGCGCTTATCTACAATCCACTTTTGTGATTTTTCTGCATAACTCACTGCATATTTTGTTAGTGTTTCATAACTAATACCAGATTTACTAATAATTTTTTCTAAAATATATACATCTTGCACTGCGTTATGAGCATTTGCACTAGAAATTTTAAGCCAATTTGCTAATCCTGTAATTGAACATTCTCCTTTACCTTTTCGATTAGTTTCTTTTTTTATAACCTGTAAGGTATCTATAAATCCTACAATAATGTCAGCAAACTCTTCGCTTAAAGAATAAACTGTTATTAAATCAATCAATCTTGGTCCATCAAAACTCAAATTATGTACCGCTATATAACATTTCTTTTTTAATAAAATTAACCATTGATACAAATTTGTTATTGCAAGCCTTGGTGGAACTGAAGGAACTGGTTTACCATACAGCATTAACTCTGCTTGACATTTTCGAAGACCATGTACTGCAGTGGCAGCTGCAGAAATCTCTTGACTAGGTTGAATATAAACGTCGAAAGAATTTTTACCACATTTGGCTGCAATTTGCAAAATATCGCAATTTCTTTGAAATCCTGAGGTTTCGAGGTCAAGATATACTATGGGAATATCTTCTTCCATAGTACCTTCATCATCACTCATACATTCTTTATTTATTTGTACGGCCGGCTGTTTCAATAAAGCAGAATTACTTTCGTAAGTAACACCTTCTGAAAGTTCTCTTTGGTATCGTAGAGAAGCTCTATATTTTTTTAATTGCATACGCCTCAATTTAAATGCACGACTTGCTGTTGTTATTTGTCGTCGTTTTTTAATTGAATCAATTTTCTTAACGTGCTTGGAATGATGTTTACCAGGCGACAATGTCAACATTTTTACAGCTATTTGGGGGTAACTTTCTCCCATGTTCTTTTGCGCAACAACAGAAGCGTATCGATAATCGGCTGATGCTGTTAGGCTTAGACATTTAGATTTAGGCGCCTTACTAGCCATACTTGCATTAAGGCTTTCATTTACGTTACTGGAGGCGCCTACAGAAAATTTTTCTGCATTTGATGCCAGTTTATCAAAGACATCCTTAAGTGCCTCAAATAATTTTAAGTCTGTAAAGCCATCTGGAATCATTCTGTGATTATAATTTTCCTTGTCTTTCACGTATCCACACCATTGGCCGCATTTTTCATGCTGATTAAACGCGTGATAAGGGATACTCCTTATCGCCTCGGCCATAGCTGTACTTTTACCTCTATTTTGGGTCATAGCGTATGTGAAACATCTGTGAAAGTAGGTTATTCCGTCTTTTGTCAACTCTTTGTGCTGTTTTTCTATATTATACAAGCATTTCTTCACTCCTTTGGATGTATGGTTGACATCTGATAATTTTGCAATTGAATGCGAAGCACCTGCTCGACAAGCAGCTATGGCGGAACTATCGTCGTCACCAACAAGAACGCCAATTTCGACATTTTTCGATTTTAAAATATCACTTTCATTGACTAGTTTGTTTGCTGCATGCGATTCCATGGCTTTGGCAGAGCCTCTAAAATTCAGTCTGCAATCATGATCGAAAGGAGTATGTCCTATGTCACATTTTTTGCACTTTCGATTACATGTTGAGTAATCTAAAATTTGCTGACTGAAGTGGCCTACTATAGATCCAAAACCATTAAGACTATCATAGTCGCGACCAGTTCCTCTTGTAGTCCACCCCATATCATAAGACGCCATCACACGAACTACTGTATCGAACGTTACAGGATGAGAATCTATTGAGGATTCTTGGGATGTATTGAAACAAGATCTCACACTGTCAGGCCTATTAAAAAGTATATTAAAAATCATTTTTATTCGAATTCGACAGGATATTACATATAGCAAATTATTATATCGCATCAAAAAATTATTTCTTATTTTAATGATTATCTCATTTCAAAGTTGATTTTTAAATTGAATTTGAATATAACATTTTAAAATTCATGCAATCATAAAAAGACAAAAATGTTAGAGTTACAATATACAATTATCATAGTTGAATATCTAAATAATAGAAACTCAAATCAATGTACAATTTAAAGCGAATTCAATTGTAAAATGAAATACAAAATTACATGTTTTCTTCAATAGTCGCTTTATTTTCTAACGTTAGTTGTCGCTCTAATTCAACTGCACGCTGACAACTTTCTTTAGCTGCTATTTCCAGTGCTCCTCCTGCTTCTGCTTCGTATCTCTTATACGTCTTGAAATTCATTGATGGAATATTTAAACAAGCTAACAATTTGTTTAAATTTGTGAAACCTATTCCGCTGTGGATCAGTCCTAGAAAAAGATTTAACTTATGTATATGTGGCTGTTTATTTATTGTATATTAGGCTTGTTTTTGAAGTATTATAAATAATAGTTTGCTACATAAATAATACTAACCTATTACTAATTTGGTATTAACATCAAATCGTGAGTTGCGTCTTGATTTTCCAGGCGGAGTATGTTGCTTTCCCGTTACAACAGGATTAACCAATAAACATTTATGGCATCGTATGAGCAAAACAGATCCAAGGCCTCGACGTTCTTCTTGTTCAATATTCTTTAATGATAAAGTTTCTTTGCAAAATGTGCACCATAACTGTTCACCGATAAATTTTAAATCCACGATTCGGCGTCCTTCACCAGGCTCATTCGAAAGATCTTGTTCTTCATCGATATCTGTTGATTCTTTCTCCGCAGTACTTGTATTTTCCATACAATCATCTGGTGTGGTTTCGACTCGTGTCTTCAAATTACGTTTCCCAGTATTTGTCTGTGCTAACCGTTGATTGTACACTTTTTCAGTGACAACTTTTCCTTTCCACATGTAACGTTTTACTTTCGGCATTTTCGTAGCGCAAGCGAAAACTAACCTCAAACGATGCGTCTGTATATTACACGTGCTCGGAGCACACTTCGCGTTCATGCAGCTGATATCGAGTGAGATCAATGCTACCAACTTACAGAAAATGCGACGTTGCCGCGATCAAAATACTTTTTTATGAGAGCTATTGTATTTAATTTATTAATAAATGACGTAAATAAATAACGTAATATAATTTCATTAGTATTTTTAAACAGTAATTACTATGTTTTGTTACTTTTTAAAGATTTTCACACTTTCAGATTTTCGTTTGTGTCAGTTGCAAGTCAGGTACAGTCTTTCTAAAAACCATTAAAAGTGAAAGTTTACATACGAGAAAATATGCATAAAAATGTCTCTATAGCTCTTAAAAACACAGGCAACCGTTATTTTAATAAAATATTAATATAAATATTACTTTCCAGTAAAGAATATCTTCTTAAATATGTTAATTAGCTTTATGTTACGTTTCTTCAACTTTTGGCAGAGATCTTACGGGTCATACAACCTTAAGCCGACGGCACACGGTACGAGTTTTCGTAGTAGATCGCATACGAGTTAGCCACTAAGCACGAGAGTGAGAGAGAGCGAAAGACGCTCGCTTTCTCTCGCTCTCATGCGTAGTGGCTAACTCGTATGCGATCTACTATGAAAAATCGTACCGTGTGCCGTCGGCTTTAAGGTGCAATTTCACGCAGCGAGTAAAAGCTGGCGTTTTACCCCCTCTCCACCGCCACGCAAGGCAGCGATAAAAAGCTATTCGCTTTCGCCTCTTACCTTTTCATGGAGCGAATAAAAGCTAGCGTTTATCCCCACTCCACCGCAAAGCAAACCAGTGTTAAACGCTGTTCGCTTTCGCCTCCTATTGGCTGCGTTCCGATATTCACTGCCAGTACTAAAAATCTATAGTTCGCGTCACATACACTATACAGCGATACAACGATTTTTGACAGAGATGACTAAGATGGCTGCATTCAGCGAAAAGACGCTGAAAGTTCGACGAATCGAACTTTCAGCGTCTTTTCGCTGAATGCAGCCATCTTAGTCATCTCTGTCGAAAATTGATGGAGTGGAGGTAAAACGCCAGCTTTTACTCGCTGCGTGAAATTGCACCTTTAGTCATCTTGTCAAAAAATTGATGGAGTGGGGGTAAACGCTAGCTTTTCTTCGCTCGCATGAAATTGTACCTTAAGGCAGATAAGCTTTAAGCCATAACCGAATTGACAATCACAGTCTACAATTTAAGCACTGGCTGCTTATGGCTAAAGTTTTTTTGTGTTTCCGGCTTTAAGATCATCTTAAGTTGGTCAAAATAACCTTAAACTTATTGATATTATTACAGATTTATTACAAATCTTTCTTTCTAGGAATTGAACACATGCAAAACCAAGCAGTATTAGTATTAGCAGTATTAGTATTAGTCTGTATTAGATTCACAGGTATTTATTAAAATATATTCTAAGTGTTTGGAACAAAAATATATCAAGTTTATAATTTAGGTTCCTTACTCTTTCTCACTTTATAGGTTGATATTTAAAGAATTTTATACGATTTTGAATTGTGAAACCGTGTTACAAATCTTAAAGGTTAGTCTACTTTTACTCTGAACTTCTCTAAATTTATTATTAGTAAAATACAAAATATTATATAAAAATATATATCTTTTTTGTAACTTATGACAAATCTTTCTTTTTAGGAATTGAACACATGCAAAACCAAGCATTAGTATTAGCAGTATTAGTATTAGCTGCTATAGTTTAGAAACCACAGCTCATTTTGTTCATTAATTTTCAATGTTTGATAATCTTGATCTGTTATTACAGAATAAATCGTGATAGAGTATTTAATTTCAATGATATGTAGTGCTTCATTAATTATTTCTTCTAAATTGTGCAAGTCTTCCCATTTTATGGGAAGACTTTAAATAGAAGGTCTTTCCTTGGACAGTTTTAACAAAAGTTACAATTTGCTTGCTGTTTTGAAATAATGTTTCTTTTACCATTAAAATTCCATCACAATTGATTGATGTTGAATCTATTATTAATTTTTCATCCAAATTATGAAGAAGAGAATTTGATAACAATTTTATATCATCGACATGGCAATGGTACATATCATAATGTAGAGATGGCGCCACATAGTGTATAATATGTATAAAGGTGCAATTTCACGCAGCGAGTAAAAGCTGGCGTTTTACCCCCTCTCCACCGCCACACAAGGCAGCGATAAAAAGCTATTCGCTTTCGCTTCTTACCTTTTCATGGAGCGAATAAAAGCTAGCGTTTATCCCCACTCCACCGCAAAGCAAACAGTGTTAAACGCTGTTCGCTTTCGCCTCCTATTGGCTGCGTTCCGATATTCACTGCCAGTATTAAAAATCTATAGTTCGCGTCACATACACTATACAGCGATACAACGATTTTTGACAGAGATGACTAAGATGGCTGCATTCAGCGAAAAGACGCTGAAAGTTCGACGAGTCGAACTTTCAGCGTCTATTCGCTGAATGCAGCCATCTTAGTCATCTCTGTCGAAAATTGATGGAGTGGGGGTAAAACGCCAGCTTTTACTCGCTGCGTGAAATTGCACCTTAAAACTAAGTGACTAAAGGTTTGTTCGCGTCGCTTGCCCCAACATGCTCCTATTCGCTCCAATACGCTCCAAACTATAGTATTACGTTACGTATACTATAGATTGGAGCGTATTGGAGTAGGAGCATATTAGGGTATTGCGACGCGAACAAACCCCTAGTTTCCACCAAAGCACCTAATCCGGCGTAGAACCGAATTTGAGTCGATGGAAACGCGATAGATTAACTCATTTCACTCCCGTTTTGATCCACCAAGATAATCGGAGTGGGAGCGAATTGACACTAAAGTTTAGCCGGTGGAAACAGTCAAAAGTAGGTAATGCCAACCTCTATACTTTTTATTATTGGCTATTCTAGCTCTATTTGTACATAACCTGGCTTAAATTAAGTTGGCTGTACTGAAATATTGATCTTCTTCATTCCTATTTCACTTCCAGTGGAAACAGCATAATAAATTTGTTCTGCAACGAAGTAGAATCGGATTGAAGACTTCGGTGGAAACTAGGCCAGTGATGTATTATACTATAAAATACCCATGTATAATACATGTTTAATACTGCATGTATAATACGTGCCCAACCCTGGCTACGACGCTAGGCCTAGGCCATTTTGATGCTAGCAAACGCTAGCGTCTGTTGACGCTGAAAACTCCAGCGTCAAGTGTCAAGTAAAAATGCACCCTAACTCTCTCGACCAATCATATTTTACGGTATATGTATTGAAAGATTAGATTTTAGGTTTGTTCGCGTCGCTTGCCCCAACATGCTCCTACTCGCTCCAATACGCTCCAAACTATAGTATTACGTTACGTATACTATAGATTGGAGCGTATTGGAGTGAATAGGAGCATATTGATGTAGCGGCTCGCCAATATGTGGCGGCTCGATCTTTATGTGCTTGAGTAGGGTGAGGAGGTGTACGCGTGATGAGGTAAGTATTTTCTGTTAATCAAATATCTTACTTTATTCTTTACACTTTCTTAGTAACTACAGTTATCACAGTACAGAGCTAGGAACAGATCAGAACAGAAAGAATATGGCTTCTCTTCTACCGCAGCGTCCCGGGATTCACTTGTTTGCTTTCCATGAACCGAGATCCCTGATTCGCTGACTCAATGCGCATGAGCGGAGGGTCGCCACATTGGGATATTGCGACGCGAACAAACCTTTTAAGTCACGTGGTACGGTTCTCTAATTGGCGAGATCCTCATGCACGTGCAGTTAAACGGTGCTTTCCATCTAGCGACACAAGTCGACGCAAGCATTATTCTATCTTTTTTTAACATTCATAAATAACAAAGATAGAATAACACTTGTGTCGACTTTGTCGCTAGATGGAAAGCATCGAAATTTTGACCACGCTAAGATCAAAGATGTCGACAGAGAGTTGCGCTACTGTATATACTGTGGTTTTAGTTTTACAGAAGTAAAGAGAAAAAAGTGGAAATAAAGTAAAACTCTTTTATAGGAAAAAGATTTATAACAGAAGACAAAAGAAATAGAAAATAAAAATTTTGCTAATGATGGACGAGGATGCACGCACACTTTATTGTGGGAACTTAAGTGAGAAAGTCACAGAAGATATTTTATACGAGTTATTTTTACAAGTTAGTACAGTTAATATACACCTACAATAGTGATATGTAATGATTTTAGAAGTAATAACATATAGATATCTGCAAGAACAAACTATGTCTATTATATGTAAACATTATGTAGCCAGTTTATCAAAAACACATATTACTTCATTATAAATTTTATAAATAGAAGAAACTCATTTAACTCAAATTTTAAAAATGTTATTAGTAAAGTATCCACAAGAAATGTAGCAAAATTTTGTATGAGTGGCAAAAATCAAATAGATGTCTGGCTGTAAACTATTTTGTTAAAGGTTCTTTTTCACTACTGAGGTACTATAAGACTTAGTAAGCACAAGCTTAATACAGATGCAATTAATATCGATAATCTGTTATAACTTTTATGGAATGATTCTGCAAACTAATAACTTGTTTATTGGACAATTATTTATATAAAAACAAATATTTAATCTTTCAAAAATATATATATTTAAGTATATATAGTGTATATAGTATATATTCAAAAATATGAAAAATCTTTTCTTCACCAGTAATTAGAAAATAACGTGTAAAAACAATAACCGACAACAAACTGGCATTAGTGATATCTTGAGCGTTTATTTAGACAACGTTTCGACCCATGGATTAGGTCCTTTTCTAGTATATCTACAAATATGTAAAATGTAGGACAGTACAAACTTACAACGCAATATTACATAATAATGGTAACTTGTGACTTACATAGGCGTCCGCTTAGAGCAACACATACTTTAAGATTATGAACACAAATACATTATTAAATTGCTATGGAACTAACGAATACGTAAAATAGCGTCTGATGTTTATGAAGGTAAAAGATTTACTAAGACTGAGATGTCTTTTCTAATAAATAGTCGAAGAAGGGGGGCAGATATAAATAAATTAATAAATAAATGTAAGAAAATAGAGACAAAGGAGCGATGTTTATATGTGAGATAATAAGTCAAATAATTAAAATATTAGACGACAGAAAGAGCATATATAGTATATATTGTATGTTTTTAAATATATGGATAATTTCTATTTAATAATGCCATTTACATACATACATATGTGTGTGTGTGTGTGTGTGTGTGTGTGTGTGTGTGTGTGTGCATGTGTGTGTGTGTGAATAATATATAGAAATCATTATCTATATATATATATATATATATATACATAGTAGACATATATACATAGTGTACAGTAGAAGGGAAGGGGGGGAGAGAGAGAGAGAGGATAAATCATATTTCATACAGATTTATTATAGTGTATAAAATTATAAATACAAATTTTTTAAATTATTGTTTGAAAATATTAAAGTATTAAGTAAATGATACATAGAGTTAACATTTATATTTTTGTATTTGTAGGGAGGTCCTGTACAAAAAATAACTATTCCCAAAGATCGTGATGGTAAGCAGAGAACATATGGATTCATTACATACAAACACATTCATTCTGTGGAATATGCTTTACAACTGTTTGATGGTACAATACTGTACAATCGCACTCTTAATATGAAACTGAGGAATAATACAGAATCGCAACAAACAGAACAATCATTAAATCCTGTTCGCAATATGAATCATATGTTGGAATTGGGTCAACAAATGATCTTAGGAAATTATCCGCCACAGACTAACACCATGTTTGCTGTAAACATTTCGCAGGATGGCCTTACATATTCAAGGCAGTGTGATACAAATCCTAGCAATGACGATAGATTTAGACGAAACCATCCTTATCAAAGGAACAGAGATAGAAAACAGGAGAGAGACAGAGATAGAAATCAAGAGAGAGACAGGAATCGAGAGAGAAACAGAGATAGAGCAAGGGAGAAAGATAGAGGAAGAATCAGAGAACAAAATCATAATGATCATCACAGAGATGACAGATCATATTATAATAGAGATAATAGTTATCGTTTCAATGACTTTCGATATAATAACGATAATAGAAAAAGATGGACTTATCATTGATAACAAATATTTTGCAATTATTTGCTGTCAAAATTAAACTTTTAGTTAATTTTTAAACTACACAGGGAATATATATATAAATAGATTTAATTATCATTTTATTTTTTGTTTTATTTTTGTTTCTGTAATAAATAAGTATCTTGATATTATTATTTTGTTATCAATGATAATTTCCATAATTATACGTATGGAGTGTAAGAATTTTGCACACGTGCACACATACAAAATTTGTGTGTGCGTGTGTACACGCGCGCGTGTACACACACCACACACACACACATACAGATAATATGTATTGTTTGATGTCAAAAGCGAGAAATCACATGCCCAAAATTCTTGTAAAATAAAAAAAAATGTCTATGAAACTCGTAATCGATTCAGCAAATTTGTAAAATGCTTCGAACACTTTTCTTTTGCTGTGAAAATAGTAGTAAAATTAATAAGAATCGTAAAGAAAGATAAATAAAAACCTACAGCTACACGTCACACTAATTTTACTGCTACTTGATTTTCACAGTAAAAGAAAAGTTCGAAGCATTTTACAAATTTACTGAATCGACTACAACTGTCATTTTATGGATATTTTTTTATTTCAACTTATTTTACAAGAATTTGGGACATAGGGGTTTCTCACTTCTACATCATCAAATAAAGACAGCCACGGCGAGGAGCCAGGAGCCTTAATGTATATTATAATATATATTGATTTACTCGACAGAAAAGCTACATAATTACGAGCTAATGTCTCAGGAACTGTTCGAGACGAATTGAAAGATTTTAATAGTAGTTTAATGACAAGAAGAAATACATCATTTATGACACCATTTTTTGAAGATTTATAATCTCTATTATACATATTATATACATATTATGTACAAAAGCATATATATATATATATATATATATAATGTTCTTTAAAAAATACTTGTAATCTCTCTTGTAATTTAAAAAACTAAGGTTACTTAGAAAAGTGTTGTCTACATAAAATGACATCTCTTATTATTATAGTGCCCTTCCTCCATATACATAGAAATGGTTTTTATGTAATGCTAAATTTATCTACGATACTGTAAATGAACACAAGTCAAACACAAAATTATTTGTTAAGAAAATGACGTTGTAAGAAAAGTATAGTTACTATTGACATTAAGTTATAAAGAAAGAAAAAAAAATTTTGTTTCTTATTGATGAATATATCATTAGATCAATGAGAATCAATTTTTGTGTATTGAAATATCAATTAATGAGCTATTTAGTTAATAATTAATAAAGTTTTATTTGCATATTTATACGTGATATATTACTATAAACTATTTCACGTATTACTACAAACATTAAATATATAACAAACGTTATATGACTTGAGTTCTTTTTGTACGTTTCTTCTTTCTTTTACTTTTTTATTTTTTAAAATACGGACAGCTTTTTGTGCCATTGCAATTACAGGTGCGTTGATATTTCCACTTAATTGCGACGGAAAAACTGATGCGTCCACGACATACAAATTCTTCATATTGTAAACTCTGTAATGGTATAAAAGTGTGTGTTTAATAGAACTTTTAATGGTAAAACAATTTAAGGAGGACTCAAAAATCGAAAAGTTAATAAGCTGCAAAAATCCAATAAAAGCACAATAAAATCCAAAATTAAAAAAAAATTATACTAATTTCTTTATAACTTTTGACTCTAATTAAAATGTTCTTTACAGATTTTGTAAGTAATCTTGGATAAAAAGATTAAAATTTTCCAAATTAAAAATATTTTGAAAAAGATCTTTGCTTTCTCTTTTATTTACATATGTACTTTTATCGTATTTCTTCTTTACATTCATGTGTTCATTGATCTTTCGTTTTTTTAGTTATAATTTCATAATTACTTAAATGACGTATCAACAACGTCGCCAATCCGACATGTACCAACTGGATGGTAAGACGTCAGTGTTAAGTGCTGTATATAACATTTCCAATACTTCCTGGTATCAAATACGTAGTTCTCGCAACCAGGAAAAGACTTTTTATAGAGAGATGCATCATGAGCTCTCAAAACATTCGTGTTCAAGAGTTTCTTTATAAAATATAAGCCTAAACATTCATATTCTATTACATTTTTAAGTTTATTGTTTAACATACCATCTGTTTTTTAATTACCTTCTATAAGAGTGTCAATATCATCTTCATTTGATAAATATTTTGGATTAATTAGTGGTTCGTGAAAAGGATCACTGCTTTGTAATCGTAATTCTCCACTACTTTTAGGATGTAACAAGACAGGCGCAATCGTTATTGTATTTTGGTCTGAAAGCGGAGCAAAATATTTGTTATAGACCTAGAAGAAAACATTTAAAAATTAAAAATTTTTCAGAAAAATACGCACGTATATCTGCATGAACTTTAAACTTCTTTGAACTTTAATTTATAATTTATTACGTTTATTCTTATTCAGGTATGTATAGTATAGTTTATACCTCATCAGAAATTCCCATTGCTTTTTTAGAAACAAGACCATTATCTTTTGATATTCCGAAAGGTAGTACCATTAATTGCAAATCTGGTACTGTGGACTTATTTGCATGTAAAGGACTATGAAAAGTCCCTAATACTTCTATTCCCGATGATGTCCATGGTCCTAATTAAATAAATCAATAAATTATCACTATAGTAACATACATTAAAATGTAACGATGACACGTATAGATGCATTTATCAAAATTTTTTATAAGTATATCTCTTTAATAATTAACCATGTAACTATATATAATAATAATTATATTACCTTATCTTCTTAATAATTAATACAATAATCATCTTACTTTATATCTATTAGTTATTCCATAATACATAAAAATTAACGTTGCTCTCGAAGCAAGTATGGCAAGTATATCTGCATGCATAACTTTGGTATGATTGTATTAATATTTTACCTTTTCCAAAAAAAAAATAATTGATGGCTGACATAGGATTAAAAATATTAGAAAGATTTAATCCAAGACTCGTATTAAGCACGACCAAGTCGAGACCAGTTGTTATATGATCCATCAAGTTTTGACCAACTGGCAGATCATTAATCACGCTAATCTAATAAAGTAATAATAATTATTTGATTGAAGGAAAAAAATTAATGTATTTATCTTGTTTTTTCCAAAAATTAAATCAATCATGTTAATAATATACGTGTATATGTATGCTACATTAATGTTATAAGATACAATATAGTGTATTAACAATATATATTGTAAATAGGATGTAAATGTATTACAGATTAAGTAATGTATAACTCACATCTATTATACATATCGTACATTTTTAAAGTTCTTTTTGTTATTTGTAACAAAATACCTAGATTTATCTCAAGTAGTAGATTGTAAATAAAACAATAATAAGCTTAGGTTTAGAGAGTTAATTATCAAATATTACTTACACCGAATTCCTCCAAATGCTTCTTTGGTCCAACGCCAGATAACATTAGCAATTTTGGACTCTCTATTACACCGGCGCTTAAAATAATTCCTACTTTCGCTATTGCCATATATTTACTACCGAATCTAACAAATTCAATCCCCTCAGCTTTATCCGAATTTATTAATATCTTTAATAACATACACAGTTAAATAGAATAATATCTTGTATTTGTTATACATGCTAAAAATTACGTAGACTTACCTTAGTAGCACGGGCATGAGTAATAATCAGAGCATGATTGGGTTTTTTATACAATATTTTGTCCAAACTCCATCTTCTTCCATTCTCCATTGTCAATTGAGCTTTCATAAAACCTAGGCAACAAATATTATATATATATATTAGGGTGGTTCTTATTTTATACTACATCGAAAATTTAAAAAAAATTTTTTTTGTCTCACCCCTTAAAATGGTTCCATTTTATGAAAAAATAATTCCTATAAAAGTTTATTTCAATCGGATAACGGGAAAGAGTGCCGAAGAGCGTCTAAATGTCCTAAAATAAGGATTTAATTCTTATTTTAGGACATTTAGACGCTCTTCGGCACTCTTTCCCGTTATCCGATTGAAATAAACTTTTATAGGAATTATTTTTTCATAAAATGGAACCATTTTAAGGGGTGAGACAAAAAAATTTTTTTTAAATTTTCGATGTAGTATAAAATAAGAACCACCCTAATATATATATTGTATATATGCTCACTTAAAATTTTATGAACAAATTAGATACCTGTGTCCAATTGTAAATTCATGTTACCTACATTATGATTTAGTTCTTTTATCGCCCTCAAAATTAGGTCAGCAAAATTAGTGTTCCATCTTAATTCACTGATACTTATTAATTCATTTTCCACAATTGATTCTAAGAATACATAAGAAATTAAGGTACATTTAAATACACCTTCTAAATTTACTTTATAAATTAGTACAGATCTTGCATACCAGCAAAATCTGGAAACCATTTTTCATAATCCAGCCGATGTCCCAATACATAAGCCATATAATTTAGACGACTTGAGCCCCCGAGAATTTTACCTCTAGGCCATCTGCTTTGCTGCAAAAGAGATTTTGATGATAATTTGAATTTTTTAATAAATATATAAGTATATTTACATTATTGATCAAGCCTTTGCATGCATGTTCTTGGGAAACAGTGATGTATTGCCAATCATAAACAGTGTTTTGAATCAATGGACCCAAAAGTGGTATATCAAAAAAGAATGGAGCGGCACCACCTGCTTCTAACAACAATACGCTATGTTTGTCCTCTGCTAGATATGCTGCCAGAATTGAGCCAGCACTACCAGCACCAACTGGAATTACAGATAAATATTAAAAAAAAAAAAAAAAAAAACATTGCTTTTGAAACAAAATTGATAGAACAGAAAAACAATTTTGTTCAAATTTTTTTTTGATTAAATTAAAGAAAAACATAGAATTTTAAAATAAAAATCATTAAAAGAATTATTTCTAACTTCAGATTCAATATTTGGAGATATTTGTTATTATGGTATAAAAAGCTATAAGGAAAAGTTTATTAGACAAAATATCTATTTTTAGATCCGCTTATCATTACTTTCTATTTATGATAATTAAATATAAATTAAATATAAGTGTTTACCAATAATATAATCATATTGTTGCATATCTTGAACATTGGTGAAGAGCCATTGAAAATATACATCCAATACAAATGCAAAATAAATATAAAAAAGAAATAGTGCAATCAATGAGCTGATAAGCACAAGCAATAACAATTTTATAAAAATAAGCATCTTCCTCATGTAAATTCCTTTATCTTTATCTTTATCGGACAGCATTGAGTTGTCATGAATCATGATAGTTCTAGATGGTTGTACTTATCATATATTTCGGCCCTGTGGAGGGTCGAAAATGGCTGTGTTCAACAGCAGAGCAGTGCCGGGATTCTGTAACTTATTAACGACAAAAATCGTTATCGTTAACTAACGACAATTGTCGCTTGCGCGACCGACGACCATTACTGTGGATGATTCTGTAACATGGTCTTAACGATTGTAATCGATGCAAAAATCGTTACAAAACGTATCGAAATAATTCGATAGATGTGCAACGTTGCCAGACTTTTAGCAGTTAAAATCTAGTAACTTTTGAGAGAATTTAGGAACACGTATACACAAAACTAGATCTTGGCTGCTTTCCTTTTAGAAGACACAAATCGACACAGTTTAACACACTCCGGGTTTGTTCGCGTCGCAATATCCCAATATGCTCCTACTCACTCCAATACGTTCCAATCTATAGTATACGTAACGTAATACTATAGTTTGGAGCGTATTGGAGCGAGTAGGAGCATGTTGGGGCAAGCGACGCGAACAAACCTTCCGACTCTCCTCCCAAGCAGAGTCGAAAAGAGCCAATTGAGTTTGAAGAAAATTGTAAATGGAAAGCGACGTGTGTCGATTTGTGTCAAAAGTGTCGACTGTGTTCCCTAAAAGGAAAGCAGCCCTTGTGGATAGACTTCATTAAAATTAGTCTATGATTTTCAATACATTTTGACAGTTAAGCGGGAAACACAGACTTTTGCATAATGCATAATACATATGCATAAGAAATTAGATTGGTCGAATTCCTTATGCACATGCTAACGGACCAATCAGATTTCTTATGCATATGCGTTATGCGTTATGCAATGGTCTGTGCTCGGGCCCTTAAGCGGGAAACACAGACTTTTGCATAATGCATAATACATATGCATAAGAAATTCGATTGGTCGAATTCCTTATGCACATGCTAACGGACCAATCAGATTTCTTATGCATATGCGTTATGCGTTATGCAATGGTCTGTGCTCCCCGCCTTAGGGCCCGAGCACAGACCATTGCATAACGCATATGCATAAGAAATCTGATTGGTCCGTTAGCATGTGCATAAGGAATTCGACCAATCGAATTTCTTATGCATATGTATTATGCATTATGCAAAAGTCTGTGCTCCCCACCTTAAACAATTAGATTAAGATTTTTTACATTTAGATTTATTTTTTTTTTACATTTATTTTTTTTACATTTAGATTTATTTCAGCTCCGTTAAAAATTTTTTAATACATTTTGAATTCAACACAACATAAAATTTATGCACTAGAATAAACAGTAGAGTATAAAGTGTTACGTCGACAATAAATCGACAAAATAAAACTTTGTACAACAAACATCTTTAATAAAAAGTTAAGATTATATACCAATAAGATATGTTCGTCGTTCACCACGATTGTACGCGCGTTCCATAACTCGTCGCGCAGCAGAAGAATTCCATATATATGTGTCGTGTCGTGCTCCAGGGTATCTTGCATTAAGGTTGAGTATTTTTAAATTAGGGTCACATATCCAATAGATTAAATTATTGAATGTCATTAATTTGAATATACAGGGTGTCCGATAATTCGAAGTCCACCCGTAAACTGCAGGTAGAGTAGGTTAAACTGAGCATAAAAGTCCTGTATCATTTTTCGATATTCTTAATATTTACCAAGATATTAACAAAAAATATCGGCGAATCCGCGCGCGCTTTGCTCGCGCGGCGAGAAGGACGTCCCACCGCTACGTGCTCACTAAGCGCGCAGTGTGGCGGTGGGAGATAGAGCGGTGGGATTATACCAATAATTCGGCGCGGTCGCCGCAGTGTTCTAGTATTACGCTCGTAGGCTCCTCCCACCGTCTCACTGCGCGCTTAGTGAGCACGTAGCGGTGGGATTATACCAATAATTCGGCGCGGTCGCCGCAGTGTTCTAGTATTACGTTCGTAGGCTCCTCCGTAGCGGTGGGACGTCCTTCTCGCCGCGCGCGCTTTCCTCGCGCGGATTCGCCGATCTTTTTTCGTTAATATCTCGGTAAATATTAAGAATATCAAAAAATGATACAGGACTTTTATGCTCAATTTAACCTACTCTACTTACAGTTTACGGGTGGACTTCGAATTATCGGACACCCTGTATAAAACACGTTTTGTATGAATCAATGATTTAAATATTTACCATTTGCACATTCAATGAATGATAACCATGATGATTAATGTAGGCTTCTTCATGCTCTTTGGGAGCAAGGATCGCTATGTGAATACAGTCAATCGCTCCGATAGCTCCTTCAAACGATTGACGTGCATTTTGAAATTGCATTCTTGCTAATTGCCTGGCTCCTGGAGTCATTGGAAATTGTACCCATTGTCTGAATATTAATTCATTGATCGCATCTGTACTTTGTGTATACATCTGCTAATTGATGTCTGGCTCATCGAAATGCCCCACTGTTCACCTACAGGACGTTGAAAGCAGTCAGTTGCATAAAATCTCACTGCCGATAATACCTATAACATATAAAATATATATGAACATATAAAATATATATGAATATCATGAACTCAAATAAAGAAAAAGATAAGTATAATAAATGTAATAAAACAAAAATATTGTATATATAGTTACAAATTGTACTTGTTTTTCTACAGCCAAACCAGTGATCCTTGTCCGCTGTAATCGAGGTTCTAATGCATCGACAAGATCAAAAATTAAGTCCGGTGTTAAGCGGTACAACTCCCTAAATTCATTATTTGTCAAATCAAATGGATTTTCTGTTGTTCGCAACAATTGTCTCTCTACTCTTCGTTCAAGGTGTTGGACATGATCTTCCATCATTATTAAATTTAAAGCAAGATAGCCGAGAGCCATCCTAAAATGAAAAATTATAAAATTGTTTTATCAGAGAAACTATTAACAGTTTAAATCGACTACGATACTATTTTTATTTTACATTGTTTATCTAAGATGGAGATTGTTTTTTTATTGCTTTATTCACTTTGAAAGCTGAATATTGTATATGTCACTTAAATCTTTACTTTTAAACAAAAATGAAGTGCTGTAAACTGATATATTTAAAATTACAAAGTAAGGAAAGTATGTATATACATACATACATTACATTTTGAAATATTAAAATACTATTTGAGTTTATATGACTATGCTGTTTAAACATCAATTTTGGTAAAAAACTTTCCTTACTTTGTAATTTTAAATATATCAGTTTACAGCACTTCATTTTTGTTTAAAAGTAAAGATTTAAGTATATATATATATATATATATGAAAGATAAAGTTCAAGGCTTAAGGAATGGAAATATTTACACTTACTTTCAATTCGTATTAGCTGTTTTTATCAATAACTTCTAACAGTTTATCGTCACATGTATTACATATATATGTATGCATTCCACACTAACGTATAACCGACTCACACCAACTATCGTTAATGGCTTAGCGAGACCTCCGGCAGCGATCGCAATCACATCGACACGGCTTTGATACTTTTCGGAATTTAACGATTCAAATATCGAGAATTGTCGATATTCACTAGTTACAGAATAACCTTTTGCGATTATCATCGATATCGATAGTTAACGATAACGATTTTTATCGTTAAAGAGTTACAGAATCCCGGCACAGATCAGTGAGCGATCAGTGATTATTGGTCCTTTCTATTAGATCCCGAAATCTAAACCAATCATGTTGACGCATTAAAAAGAACTACTCAACAGTTGCGTCTGTTGAACGCGACCAATGAGTAGCTGCGTTCAGCAGCAGAGCAGATCAGTGAGCGATCAGTGATTATTGGGTGCGTTCAGCAGACTCAACAGTTGAGTAATTCTTTTTAATGCGTCAACATAATTGGTCTAAATTTCGGGATCTAACAGAAAGGACCAATAATCACTGATCGCTCACTGATCTGCTCTGCTGCTGAACGCAGCCATTGGTCGCGTTCAGCAGACGCAACTGTTGTACAACTGTTGAGTAATTCTTTTTAATGCGTCAACATGATTGGTCTAGATTTCGGGATCTAATAGAAAGGACCAATAATCACTGATCGCTCACTGATCTGCTCTGCTGCTGAACGCAGCCATTGGTCGCGTTCAGCAGACGCAACTGTTGTACAACTGTTGAGTAATTCTTTTTAATGCGTCAACATGATTGGTCTAGATTTCGGGATCTAATAGAAAGGACCAATAATCACTGATCGCTCACTGATCTGCTCTGCTGCTGAACGCAGCCATTGTTCCTTTCTGTTAGATCTCGTAATCTAGACCAATTATATTAGTCGCGTTCAGCAGACGCAACTGTTGTACAACTGTTGAGTAATTCTTTTTAATGCGTCAACATGATTGGTCTAGATTTCGGGATCTAATAGAAAGGACCAATAATCACTGATCGCTCACTGATCTGCTCTGCTGCTGAACGCAGCCATTGATGCATTAAAAGATTTACTCAACTGTTGTGCAACTGTTGAGTTCGCTGAACGCACCCAATGTTTTCCAAGGTTGCGTTCCGTTTCACGCATGATGCGCGCATGATCTATAGTATACGTAACGTGTACTATAGATAAATGCGCGTATATGCGTGAAACGGAACGCACCCCTACAAGATATACAAATGACACAGTGCAACACTGCGTCCTACACATATATGTAATACTACTATATTGCTGATTGAGCTCGGGAGTCTACGAAAACATTACGGTGTGGACAATATTCGTCTCTCACTCTAGAGCAGACGACTTGTGCGTTGTACGCATGCGCTAAAACCGAGAATGGGCATGTGCAGAAACTTATTTTGTATCAGTACGGCGTGTTTAGGTATATTTAGGTTATTTTATCTAAAAACGTTATTCATCAAATGAGTACGCATTTATTAAAATAAATAAAAAAAGGCAAAAGTTGTTATTTTACAAATATACGCGGCCTGTCTGACAGGCTGACGCATGTGCAGAATGGCCAAGTCATCTGCTATCTGTCTCACTTCATTGGCGGACGCACCGCCTATGGAAAATGAGGTAGGCTAGCAATCATGATGTAAGAAACAAGGTGAAACAACGCGCATCTCGGCGGCTCGATGTGCAGTGAACCAATGAAATTTAGGTCCAAATATATCCGCGCAATTTGAATACGAAACAATCATATGTAATCACACGTACTTAAAATGTAGATGTTTTTAGAAAAAATAAATACGAAAATGTAAAAATACTTGAAATAATACAAACAAAGTGCAAAAATGTCTTTATTTATATATAGCGCTTAGATAACTTAAAATAATCAAGATAAAGTTAAAATAAATTACATATAAATCTTAGACAAGATAAAGGTGATTTAATTATAATTTATATAGATAAAAATATTTATATAGATAAACTTATATAGATAAATTTATATAAATAAAATTATATAATTTATGTAGGTAAATTAAGCAATTAGGATATGAAAACGACATATTTTTATTTCTAAATCTTCAT
The DNA here is from genome assembly GCA_901521435.1 of Crematogaster levior. Lineage (NCBI taxonomy): Eukaryota > Metazoa > Arthropoda > Insecta > Hymenoptera > Formicidae > Crematogaster > Crematogaster levior. The sequence goes on from CABEGB010000991.1 coordinate 82,911, forward strand.
TTGTTAAAATTTTACAAATAATTTAATGTAACAGAAACTATAAGCATACATACATGCTTATAGTAATACACACACACATACATACATACATACATACATTAATGTATAAGCATACTTACCAGCATTAATATTTATTTCCTTTTCATTTCGCCCACATGCTTCAATCCATTGCTGACGGATAATTTCGTCTTTCGGAAAACGAAATAATTTAATATTCGTTTGACGTGTACTGTCTGTGTGACTAGCACAATTGATTATGCAGCACTTTGGCATGATTTCTATAATTAAACAAAGTATTATAGACGGATTACATTACACTGCATTACACATTGAATTGTACGTTATAATTTCCACAATTTATTGTCTTTAACACAAATCACTGTTGCAATAAACACTGTTGTTATAAACATGAAATACAACAATTTAGCCATACATATAACCTCAATCTTTTATCTTTCCAAATTTCTTCTCATCTAAGTTTAAAAAATTTGAAATAACAATTATCACAATTTTCATTAATGTACAAAGTCTCAACCTTATCTTCACGTTCTTCTTCTTTTTAAATAGCCTTTGAATTTCTCCGATTAATCCGACTATCTCCGATTAACCTATAAATACAGTATAAATACCTTAGAACATATATAAATGGAAGGAGAATGCCTATTGTTCTCGAAAGAAATATATGTCCGGAGGAAGTGAGAAAAAAAATCGTAGTTGCCTCTCTCTTGTGAGTAACTGCTCAACAGTGCGCATGTGTGGCTTACGTTTGCTTGGCCGGTTTTATCTATTGAAAATAGGTTATAGTCATATGTTAAAATATTTATTCTTTAGTTGGGTTCCAAAGTTGTGAAACGTACTCTTTCGCAAATGCAGTGCTGTCAAAATTTAAACAAAAGATGAGCTTATATTGCATTTTATGTGGTAGAAAGGACAAATCGGTTTCCTATTTACGTAAGTAAAAATGCATTTAATTTATTGTAATTTGATGTCAATAATATTAACGTTTTAAATATTGAACTGTTTAATTTAATTACTATCAAAAATATTTTTTTTACACTTTAACTATATAAATGTATTTTATTTATCAACAGATTTCCATCAAATAAGCACATCAGAAAGCAGTGGTTGAATTTCTGTAAGAAAAGTGAGAAAAATTTGCAAAAGTATCTACATATATCTACATCTACAGATACGATGCTTGTATGCGTCAAATTGGCGCGCATGCGCATTTTCGAGCAGTTACTCACAAAAGAGAGGCAACTATGATTTTCTTTCTTACTTCCTCCGGACACATTTTAGTCTGCTATTCTACTTCCATTTATATATGTTCTAAGATAAATACGTCCCAGTACCGGAGCCGTAGCCATATTGAATTTCAAAATTTGGACCTACTTCTGATTGGTCCAGAGTATGGTCTACTGCGCATCTGGTTACTTGTTTCACCTTTTTTCTTGCATCATGGCTAGCAATATAGAAGTATTACATATATGGTTAGAACACAGAGTGTTCTAACTGTGACACAGTATCACACTGCTCGACACAATAAAAACTGAAGTACAAGCGTGTAAAATGCTCCAGTGTTACCAATGTTTTACGGAATCTTAATACATAATATTTAAATTGTGGTAATAATGCTTTCAAACATAACCTAGAAGAAAATTAGAAACGTAAAAAAATTGTGAAGTTTTAAGATAATGGGTTCTAGTTTCGAAATTATTGGTAAGATGTTAAAAAGTACAATAAGAAACATAATAAATTTTATTATTTATTATTACTGTAAACATGTAAATAATAATAATATTAATAATAATAATAATTTTATTATTTATTATTACCGTAAACAAGTAATTAAAACAGAAATATATATCCTTACTTAATTAAAAAAGAAATATATCCTTAAAAGTTAGGTTACGTCTTTAAATTGAATACAAAAATATTTTTAAGTGTTGCAATAAATGCCCTCTACTGAATTTTTCAGAAATTAAACTGCTTACACTGGGGGTGAGGCCCAATCAGACACGTCGCCAATTGACCAATTCAAAATAAGACGTTCTTATTGGTTGTCGTTGCTAATTGTATGCAGTAGGTATGTTCCATTAAGAATTTTACATAGTGTGACACAGTGCAATTTAGCGTGTTCTAGTTGGAAAACACCTAGTAACTCCTAACCGAATTATCGTAAACACCCTTAATGGACCTTCTACAATAAGATATTAGTCGCAAGTCGTAAGCGAATAAACCAATCATAGTTGAATTTAGAAAAGAATAATCGAATATGATTGGTCTATTCGCTTACGACTTACGACTAATATCTTATTGTAGAAGGCCCATAAGGCCTGTTCTACAATGAGTCGTTAGTCGCAAGTCGTAAGCAAATAAACCAATTATAGTTGAATTTAGAAAAGAATAAGGCCTGTTCTACAATGAGTCATTAGTCGTAAGTCGTAAGTGAATAGACCAATCATATTCGATTATTCTTTCGATGGTTTATTCGCTTACGACTTGCTAACGATTATTGTAGAACAGGTCTAATCGAATATGATTGGTTTATTCGCTTACGACTTACGACTAACGACTCATTGTAGAACAGGCCTAAGCCCGTATCAGACCAAGGTTTGTAGATGAAGGAACGGACTGGGTAAGGTCCTCGCATTTTTGAGCCTGCGAGTTTGTGTTGTGTATACTAATATAGTTATTAGTTGTGCGAGAGAGTAAAACACATCCTAACATAACCTATACATGAAACGAGAACAATTAATTTGTATTTAAATTGACATTATTTGGTTAAGGGGGGCGTCTACATTAGACGGTCAAAAAAATCGATTTTTTTTGCTTAAATCGAAAGTATTTCATGTGTAGAATATGCTCCCAAAGTTTCAAGTCTGAATTCGAACTGGAAGTGGTCAAAATATTCAGGTAAAGTACGCATGCTCCGAGCGCTCCGAGGAGCACCTGGTCGGTATTTTCAACGATCAGGGGAGGGCAGGTATACGGCCACCTGGCGTACCCAACGCTATTATATAATGTGAAAGCATTGTATATATACTATTATAGCGTGTCCCTAAGGCCTGAGAAAGCGTTCAGTGTCTATTGGGACGCCATTCGAGTCGTACAGAAATAAACCGTTACCGCAGCGTGCACGTGTTTAGTATTTTCTGTGTTTTTGCTAGCTTCTGTGTTTTACATTATTTAAAGTTACTGTGATTTTTTAAGAATGTCTTTGTACCCAAAAAGTACTACTGATAGCTCATTTCGTGCGTCAAGGTCGAAAAAAAGACGCTTTTATGGTACTCGTGCGGATGAAAAAGACGAGCCTGTCGGAGAAAGCACGTCGGCTTGAAAACTAGATTCGTCGACCCAAGAGGATGTGCTTGTGAAATTGACACATTTTTATAGAATTATTGAGTTTGTTACTGTTTTTTCTGCTATTACTGAATTCGCAATATGCAAAGTTTGTAAGCGTAATTTGGATTTTCAAGAAACAGCAACTCGTGATTTTGGTTTTAAAATTGCTGTGAAGTGTTCATGTGATACTCGCCTAATTGATTCTGGGCCGTTACGGCACACTGGCTATGAAATAAACCACAGATTGTATTTGCCATGAGACTTTTGGGAATTGGATTACAAGGTCTCAATTTATTTGCATCGATTATGGATATAGGTAAAGGACTCAGCAGAGGAACGTACATCAGAGTAATAGAGCATATCCATGAATCGACGAAAACTGTGTTTGGCGCTATGTGCCGAAGAGTTATTCAACAAGAAAAGGAAGAGAATGAAAAAAGAAATAATCCTCCGCTTGATTTCAAAGTTTCCGGCGATAGGAGTTGGAAAAAACGAGGATTCACTTCTCTGTATGGCGTTACAACGTTGATTGCCTCTTACTGCGGTAAAGTAATAGATCTTGTGGTAAAAAGTTCCTATTGTCAACCGTGTCTTGCTTGGAAAGGAAAAGAAGAAACAGAAGAATTTAAATCATGGTACGAGTCACACGAAGAAGAGTGCTCGGCGAATCATGTTGGTAGTGCAGGTAAAATGGAAGTGGACTCGATCAAAGAAATGTTCTCGGCTTCCGAAAGCAAATACGGCGTACGCTACATGAACTATATAGGCGATGGGGATTCCAAAACCTTCAAAGCAATTCTTGATTTGAATCTTTACGGAGACGATCATGTTGTTAAAAAAAGCGAGTGCGTAAACCACGTGGAGAAACGCATGGGGACTCGGTTTCGAAATATAAGAAAAGAAAAAAAGCTGCAAGGTAAAGGAAAACTGACTGACAGTTTAATAAAAAAATTGACAAAATATTATGGTCTTGCCATAATGAGAAACAGTGATTCTGTGGAAAATATGCAGAGAAATATAATGGCAACGTACTGGCATATGGTATCTACAGATGAGAATCCGAGACATGAATACTGCCCCGCAGGAGAAGACAGCTGGTGCAAATTTCGTGTAGCAGAAAGTCGTGGCCTTCAATACACCCACCCACCTCCTCTGGATGCTACTGTCGCCAAACATATTCTTCCAATATACGAAGATCTTGCTAGAAAAGATTTAATCGAGAGATGTGTAGGCGGGCACACCCAAAATGCTAACGAAAGCTTCAACGCGATGATTTGGCGAATGGCACCAAAACACCTCCACTGCGGCCGCAAAATCGTCGAAATCGCCGCTTGGATTGCCGCTGGTATATTTAATGAAGGCTACTTATCAGTATTACGCATCATGGAAAGCATGGACATTATTATTGGGCCAGTTTGCCGAGATGTAGCTTCTAGAATAGATGAAAAGTGCACCGCAAGCCAAAATCGCCGAAGCAGATCGGTGAAGCCAACAACGCAGAAGTGCCTAAAACAACGGCTACTTGAATCAAATGAATTGTTTGAAGAAGAAGAAGGACGTTCTTATGGAGCAGGGATAGCAGATTAACCAAAAAGTTAAGGTAAATAAACGATAATAAGTCTTTATCAACTATTTTTCTTGTACGAAAACTTTAAACACGTTTTTCTCGAAACCATGTTTTTACGCACGCCGTACACGATTACAAACAAACTACTTAACGGATCCACTTCATTTTTTTTTTAAATTAAAGCTTATTAAATTGCCTTCTATTTGAATTGAAAAGTTTGATTGAATTTTTTGTTAAAAAAAAGTTATTGACAAAAAAACCATTTTTTAAATAAAAAAATCAACTTTTTTTTTTTCATTTTTTTATTTATTTCAATAAATTAATGATTTTGTTTTAATTCACATAGAAGCTACACTCATATACTTTAATAATCTTTTTGGTTTTTGTGTTTCAGATGATTCTACGAGCCGCAATCGTGTACGAAGTGAACAAACATTTTTCAAAGGCCCTCCCCTTTAACTTGCTGTAACTCAATAACAAATTAAAAAAATGATATAAAAAAAAGTGATTTGTAAACCTTGAGACATGTACAATAAACCGTAAAAATTTCAAAACAATCCATTGTGTAGTTTATTTGTAAAAGAATCATGAAAAAGTGCTTAAATTTGGCCTCCTAATGTAGACGCCCCCCCTTAATCAGGGGGTCGATTGTGTATCACATAACTTGCCCACTTTTATAATTTTCACCCAAGTAACATGATACACAATCGATCCTCTGCTAAGTCACAGTCGCCACCATTTTCGTGCCAAATCGGGTGAAGTGGATGCGAGGACCTTACTCAGTCCGTTCCTCCATCTACAAACCTTGTATCAGACTACCGACTATGGTTGTGTTCCGATATTCACTGCCAGTACTAAAAATCTATAGTTTACGTCACGTATACTATAGATTTTCAGTACTGGCAGTGAATATCGGAACGCAGCCTATAAAGGTCGACCCGACTGCCGACTCACGTCTGGCCAATCACAGTAAGGTGGCCTCGCTGTGATTGGCCAGACGTGTGTCGGCAATCGCGTCTGCTTTTGCAGTCGGTAGTCTGATACGGACTGTTACGTCCCGCGGTTCAAGATAAGATAAGATAAGATAAGATAAGATGAATTCTACGTTAATAGAAATCGCGAGTAATGAGTCTTGAATTGAAACCGATTAAACTGATCCGCGGTTCGCAATATTTTTTCCTTCACAGGTGCTACCTCGGTGTACCTGCAGAGGTGCTCTCCTTTGTTGATTTTCGGTCAACCTGCTTACACAGGCTTTACCGGGGATTGGCGAGAGCTGTCGTCACAGAGGGTCAAGCGAGAAAGAATAAAGTTAGTTGAAATAAATAAATTAATTACTCTTTGTTGGTCCGGCCTGACCATCTATTTAAAGTAAAACGAAAAGAAATAATTGGAAATAACTGATTTATGGCAATTCGAAAGCTCGAGAGCACGTTATTAAATAAGGAGGATAGCTGTATTAACAAAATTACATGAAACATTCAGATTTAAGACATCTGTATAAAATGTTCAATAGGCATATGAAATATTCAATCAATAAACAATAAGCACATGAAATATTCGATTCAATAAAAGGGTTAACAATAATAATTGACATAGGGAAGTTATAAAATATTTTATTTCTTCAGGCAGAGACAAGTTGCTAGCGCAAAAGTAAAAGAGAAAACGAGAGATACTAGTAGAAATAAAATTATCGAATAGAACGAATGAACAGTTATAATAATAAAGGAAAGCTTTTGTTGAAGATAGAAGTACATGAATTTAAAATGTTGATTTAATTATTCGAGAGGCTTAATTATTGTGACTGAGAGGAAAATTCAGGATAGTTACTCTGAAAGGATTATTATTATAGGAAAGGTGACGGCCTCAGGCTCACGCCACCCGGTCGAAATCCACGGCCCTCCACCTAGCTCTGCTAAAGTTTTGGGCACACGCGGCGAAGGAAAATCTCGGGAAAGGAAAATCCACGGCCCTCAACCTAGCTCCGCTAGAGTTTATGGTACACGCAAATTTTCCGGAAACCACGGCCCTCCACGTACGGTAATCAAACCGAGGCTTATGGGCGCACGCGGCAGAAGGGTAATTAGTAGAGTCTGGAAGTTCAGATGGAAGTAAAATCTGATTGTTAATATTATGAGAAAATATAGGAAAAAGAATGTGTAGGAAGCAAGAATTGTCAGCCGTAAAACCAACACTACGTACTGACTTGAGGAATTGAATATATATATATATTGAAACAGTCACTAAGGAAAAATGTAATGATTGTAGATCTTTATGAGGCAAATAAAGTATGAGATTCTAAACGAAATATGTATATTAATTAGTGATATTTTATAAGTTCAAGGAAGATATGAAATGGTTGAATATATTAAATGTTTAGAAAATCTAGCAACTTGTTCTAATTTTCCTGCCACTTTTCAGCTGTAAGAACGTTGATCATTAATGGGATTTAGGAAAGGGTGATTGCAATAAATATAAGGCAATTTGTGACGTAAAATCAAATATCAACTCAAAATGTCAAAATTTGATTTTAATAATTTAGATTAAAAGAGATATTTAAATTATTCGATGATGATTAGTGTTACAGCAAAATTGCTTGAGTTCTATGACAGAACGAGATTCTAATTTAAAGTCAATGTAAAATATTAAGAATGGTGATTGGGTATAAATTGAAAAATTTATAATTAATATGTAACGTGGTAATATAATTGTAGTTTCAGAGTCAATTGTACATATACGTATGAAATTATAAACCAAAACTCATTCGAATTTCAAATTTAATTATAATCACTATTTACGCCACAAGATTGTTGTCAATTTCTTTTACATTTAACCATACATTGAACATATCGTAATTAAATGAGAAGGTCTGCTGAACAGTTATAAATGTATTAACTAAGTTCATTAATCATACGCGGTCTACTTAAATTTTAAACAATATATTCAATTAAACAATAATGGCGCTAAGGCTTATAGGTCATAAGTGTTCAGCCTCCTATCTCCTAAAATTAATTTATAATAATTAAGTTTTCGACCTTCAAGTGTTCAAATATATGTGTATATACTTTCGTTTCAAAAATAGCAACTGACAGTTGAATGTATCATCGATTATTCAATAAACTAAATTAAATTAAACAGTAACTTTGAAATTTCACGAACGTATTTAATAATTTACATTAATAATGTAGGCGTATAGGCCATAATTATTTCTTTGGGATGTTTGAAATAGTTGAACACTTGAGTTACACAATATAAAAATCAAACAGGCCGTTTCAATAAGATTATAACAGTTACGATCTAATAATTCGGATTTTAAGATTCTGCAAGGATGCTAAGGGTTCAGCAATATAAGAGTAAAGCGACAAGGTAAATTTTATTATAATGACTGAAAAAATTTAAGCATCCTTGATTAAATGAAAAGATAACAATTTAGGGTATAGTTAACGTTAATGAAAGAAAAATTTATTAAAGATTCATAATTATTATTGTAAATTAAATGATGGACATAGAGAGTTACTTAAATGTGTGATACGAAATGACGGATTATAAAGGTATGATTGTTCGACCGTTTTAATCAACGAAAAAGGTACACAAAATAAGGGATGAGGAACTTACTGTGTCTATTTTATGGTGACCTTTTGTCACGTTATATTTCGTGTCCCTCCTCTCGTGACAACCTTGAGTATGGTTGACTGATCTGAGTAAAATCTTTTATGATTGGTAATGAGATAGCTCCTTTTCTTCACACTAAAAACCTCTGATAATAATATAATGTACGTCCGCACTGGATTGAAGTATTATAAGTATGAGTTCTTTTATAAGTTGAAACTGACGAAAAAATTTCTAAGTTCCTTTTTCCTTTTGAAACTCGCGCGTGCTTACGCTTTAAAACCTCTGATCTTTCTGCCAACCTTTTCTCGCTCCTCTCAGGGTGCGTTCGGGCCCTCGAAATTTTAACGGAGGGGGTGTACATAGAGTAGGGAGTACGCTCTCAAATGCAAAATGTAATGAGTAGGAAATCGTGACGTACGGCTCTGTGTCACGTTAACTTGCATCATCCTGGTGACGAACCGTTCAATAAACTAAAATTGTAATCCGAGTATTTTCCTCGCCTTATCTGTCAGACGTTTAGGCGGCTGCAAATTTTAATTCAACAATTATTTCGTGGTAGCCTGGCGCGGCATAAATTGTTGAGACTCGTTACTTTGATAAAAAGCGAAATAGATATTTTTCCGTCAAGGTTGTTGCAAGCGGTTTCTTAATATTAACGCATATGTGTGAGAGCGACGAAAATAATAAATTTAACAAATATAATATGTGAATAATAAAGTATTGAACAGGGGAGGTTTGATAGATTTTCATATAGTAATTGTGCATTAACAATATTATATAAGTGCGAGCGAATAAGCTTAATAAAAGAGTATAGAGGGTTATATGTAAAAGGCAAAAATGATTAAATAAAAAGCAAGAAACGCTTAGAAAATCAAGCTTTTGTCTATAAGACATATGCATAAGACAGAGATAGATTAATAAGAATTGAAACTTTGATTCGCCTTTTTACGGTCGCGCCAAGATCTTTTTTGGCCAATCAATGATCTGCGCTATCGCAGTACACAATTAAACATAAGTTGCGCGTCGACACTGTCGCCCTTTAAACGCAACCACAAGGGCGACAGTGTCGACGCGCAACTTATGTTTAATTGTGTACTGCGATAGCGCAGATCATTGATTGGCCAAAAAGATCTTGGCGCGACCGTAAAAAGGCGAATCAAAGTTTCAATTCTTACTATTTAGTAATACGCGGTCACGAATATATTAATTGTTTATTGTAGATTAATAAGGTTAGAGTGAGTAAGTTTAATACGGAAGCAAGATTTAGTGTTCGTATGTAGTATAGGGAACATATGTGTAAAACAAGGATAGTTTAATAACTGAGTAAAATATTTGGTAAGCCAAGTTGTTCGTCCATAAGCATTGTGCTTAAGACGAAGATGGTTAAATACAGCAAGAGCGAATACGTTCAATATGAAATCCAGCTTGAAATATTTTGTAATGTAAAAGTAAAAGTGGGTGTGTTAAGAGATCTGTATGTAAACAACGCGTAAAAGGGATGGATATTATGATAAAATTATACGAAATCAAATAAAGGTAATACGCGGATCATTTCTAGAGGGTATCAGCAATTAAATAAAAGAAATAATCCATTAGATGCGCCCGAGGCGCATAGGAATGCAGCAGCGGTCGTGCACACAGGAACGTTCAGCTGTGCGGGCATAGAGTATATATATATATATAGAGAGAGTCGCACTATAAGGATTACATGATATAATGATTTAATAGTGGATTGATAAATGTTATAACGGGGAATTATAGCGGAAGTATTAGCATTAGTGAAGCGAAGCAAACATAAGTAATAAAGAATTATTAGTTAGTTATTGTAAGAAGCACATTTCTTAGTCGCTTCTCTAGATAATTAAGTAAATCTAAAATAACTTATTCGTTCAACAGAAGCGACGTTAGATTACTTATGATGTAAAATAACGAATTATATATATTCAAATCGAAATAGAGTATTATGAAATAACGCAATAAAGCCTTATAATATTTTGGCGATAGTAATGGTTACGCAACGAGTTATGACGCTACTAACTCTTGTTTTTAATAGTTTTGCGTTTTATAATTTTTATTTGATTTTTATATTTTTAATTAACTCACTATGTGATAAAGTACAAGCGAATATAAAGGTAAAATTATATTTTATAATGAAGCAATGATTAAATATAGTGTAACATATAAATAATTTAGAAGATATTAATATAATTCGATGATAAATATGCAAGATTTATTTTTATATTTGATTTTAATTTTTATAGTTTTTATTGGGTTTCCTTACCTTTTCTTAGTCACTTATTAAAGATGATTATTCGAGTGCATTGCCCGCATCATGACAATATATATATATGCGTATTGTGTCTTATTGTAAATATAGTATATGGTATTAATTAAAGTTATAGTGATTGGTATGCTGTGCCAATAACAAAAATATATATATAATGAGACTCCCTATGCATGGAAGTCGCGGCACATACTGGGTGAGACATTAGTAATGAATTTAATTGATATAATTAGATTTTACGTGTTTTTTAGATTTTACGTTTTTCTTCCTTTTTATTTCGTTTTCTAATATTTTTCCATCTTTCCAATAGCAACGTCTTGTTGCATATTAGATATATATATATAACAAGAGTATAAGGAAATAGCAATTTATAGAAAAATATATTAATAATAGAAATAATGTAATAAAATGTAATTAATAATAAAATAGTGCAATAAAGTGGTAAGTGTTATAGAAAATAATGATTTTAATACTGGAATATATATATCTATGTATAATAGTGGAAAAAAGGAAAGAGATAATTCGCAATAATGTAAGATTGTGAATAAGTATCTAGTAACGCAAAAATTATAAGATAAGAGAGTTTTTTTTGAATTTTAAAAATTGGCGGGACGTCACACGGACTATAGAGTTCATGTCATGGAGACTAGAGATAAGGAGGTTCAATTAATAGTTTGAGGTGCCGTCACATGGGGCGTAATGTGTAAATAATACAATACCAATTGGAGATCAGAATTTCTGTTGTAATGTTAACTTTCTGTTCTACACTGATTTGCGATTGGGTCTCATAAATTACGCGTCTTGACAGATACACGCCATGTGATGGCACCCTAAAACATGGCATCAAAACCTGGTTAAAATAATAGTTTAATATATGTACACCGGCGACGTTACAATCGATAAACTCTCCAATCGAGATGAAATTTTTCATGCGTAATACACACACACACATGAAAAATACCCACACTAAGGCTCTCACACCATATTGTACGTGAAGAACAGTCATGGAACGGAAGTGATATCTGTACTAAAATTTCGAACTAGCATTTTTTACCATGTTTGCATCCATAATTTGACACATCCGCCCATATAAGATAAAGCTCCTTATCTCTAATCTCCATGGTTCACGTGAAACTTTTCACTTTTCACGTTTCCGCCCTAGAGAAAAAGTTACATGATCGCTGTCCAGAGCATGAACCTAAGAATATATGGACTGAGCGTAAAATAGGTTAGTAGCCAAATAGAGGGGTCTCTAGATCCATGGGATGACGAGAGGGGGGTCGGGGAGCGGAGGGGTTCCGCGGGGGAATTGCCGTAAGAGATGGGGCGAGGGAGGAGAGACAACCTCGGGCCAGAGTGGGAGGAGTTTTCATCTTGTCTCTGGGGAGCGATGGCCCATTGCTACCGAGCGCGTCCCCAGGTTGCGAATAGGGAAACGGTCTCCAGATATGGAGGTTACCTGCGAATAATCTCTTTGGGGAGAATAAGCAGGTGCGGACAGCAGGGCAGACGGTTCTGGAGGGGGCGTGGGACATCCCTTGGGAAAGGGTGTTCCTATAAAAAGCGCCAGAACCCTACGAAGGAACTGTCTTACAGCGAGTGAGTGCCGCTATAAGCACTCCAATTCCTCGGGCAGGGCGGGCTCGTTAGGTTTGTTCATCAACCGCCCTAGGAGAAGGAAAACTCCAAAAACAAACCAATTAAACAAGTATGGATATGTATATACATAACGGAGAAGACGTACCGGCCCAGGGTGTTCGGACACTCAGGGCCCGGCGTGAGGGGGATACTATCCCGGTCGCCCCCTCGTCGTCATCCATCGACGGGCTACCCACGGCGTGCACCGCAGGCGCCGTGGGGGCATTTACCTCTGCGAAGGGATTGAAGCCAGGGGCTTCATTTAAAAAGCCTGTCTCGAAAACGAGGCTAAAACTACGGATCCCGCCTAAGGAGTCTGTAGGCAGTGGGAAGTCCACCCCCGGCTCCGTGGTGGTGTCCGTCGAGAGGCTGGACACCAAGGTCCACCTCTTACGGTCTCGCACGGGCTCGATAGCGAGTGGGGAAGGGTCGAACACGATCCAAATGGATACCGACGATACGGAGGACTATTGCATCTCGCGTGATGCGATGCGAGAAGGCCTCCGGTCGTCGGATCCTGAGGTGATGAAGGCGACGAGGGAGAGACACAAGGCGCTTGCCACTGTGTAGAGGGAGAAAGGCATCTCCTTCTTCTCTTTCGCCGATTTTGATGACGGATTGGGAGTTCGAGAGCTCGACCCCCTCCCATCAGAGGGGCCTTGGCGACTGCCGTCGGATTCTTCCGACGGTGGGATTGCCGAGATGTTCCTTGGGAAGCGGAGTCGCCGTGAGACTATGGGACTCTATATCACGGAGAAGGTAGCAGAGTCCTTTGAGCAGACGAAGGCGGCCATGCGCTGATATAGCAAGGAGTTAGACCGCCGCTGCTCGGTGGATGGGGAGACGATATACGTTCCCTCACCCATGGAAGTGGAGGCTGCCCTTCCGGCGCAGCTTGCCGGGGACGGGTGCGGTAAGGATGAGCTCCTCCACGAGCTCCTCCCCGCCTCGTTTGAATGGTCTTGCCTCCCTGAATCCCTTAAGAGGACGAGGAGTAAGCCCGGGATTATCGGAGAGGGGCGCAGAAAGGAGGAGGCGCGCCAGGTGTGGAAGGAAGCGGAGGCTGTCTCGGGCTGCTTCCTCTTCCCCCGGAGGCGCCAGTGGACCGCCGCCCAGGAGGAATGGCGGTGGCGGTCGGCGCCTTAATAAACGAGCCGACCTTGAGTGTCGTGACGAAGGCACTGGAGCAGGTCGCAAACGGAGAAAGTCGCGACCTGCTTAAGGAATTTGAAGGGAACCAGCGTTAGCAAGTTGAATGCTGCCGTTGGATCCCTGAGAGCTGGAACTGCAACGCTTTCAGAGCGGGCGCAGTCTGCTGCCTCAGATGGGACAGCAGACTTAGAGATGTTGCGGGGGAGGGTCTTCTCCCTCCGCTTGGAGGTTGCGGAGCTCTGCGCCGCCAAGGAGCGGGCGGATGCGGAGTTTGCGAGCCTGAAAGCGGCTGGGCTTCCCCTCGGGCCTGGGGGAAATTTCTCCACGGGTCTTCGAGGGATCCAAACCTCCCCCCTTTGTGTCCCATCTCAGAACTCAAAGAGGGAGACTAAAAAAGTTGAGGGACCCAAGAAACTGGCTCTGCGGCCACGATCGCCGCATTTGTAGCAGCAACCACTACGGTCAGAGCCGCTGCTACAGTGCTGCTGGACGTGCTCTAGACATCTGTAACAGATGAGCGGGCGCTTGTCCAGCAGCTCAACTCTTCGGGCTAGGAGACGATGGTTATCCGGCCCCTCCCCGCGATCTTAATTGCCGCAGCGAGGGGGCACCGGACCCACGCGCCTCCCAACCCGTTGGGGGACTGCCGAATGTCCCCCATCTTTACTTCGTCGGGTCCGCAACCGCCGACCTCGGCCACTACCTGGGATATGTCATCCCGGATGACCGAGTCATCGAGGTCACGGACCCTCAGCTCGGCACTTTTGAGTCACCCTCACCCTCTCCATATTGGTCAGGGCTTCCCTCATACGGGAAACTAGGCACTCCACAGCTTCGGTCCTGGCCCTCGGGAGCTCCAGCAATAGGGCTCCCGTAAAGGACCTTTTAGGCCTTATTTCCTCGATCCAGGAACTGCGTGGTTTCGCCGCGGTGACCAGTCTGCACAGACTTAGGGCATCCGGACAAGGTTGGCGGACCGGCGTGCGCGCCGCCGCGGAAGACGTGCGGGGGTCAGTTGGGAGCGGAGAGAAACCCCCGCTCCCGCACCACCCTGAGCTGGCCACGCTATGGAGCCAGAAAAGTCGGGGGAGGAGGGGACCGCGAAGACCCTTTCCCAACTTGTGGGGAAAGTGGTCCCTTCCGCCAAGCGTAAGCGAAGCGGAGGGGTTGCTGCAGAGTTAGAGGGAGAGGCCGCCTCCAGACTCGTCGCGGCTGCGTCCCAGGCTTTGGACCAAGGAGAGGTTCCGGTTGCTGGGACGAGCAAGCTGTGGCTCGACTGGGGGCGGCTCAGTAAGTATCCTCCCAAGAAGAAGGGGGCGCCGAAAGCGCCTACTCCATTAAAGTTGTAAGTAAAAGGGGTGATGAAAAGAGCCACTGACGTGGTTCCTCCTACCCCCCCCCTCCCTTAGAATGAGAAATGATCCGGGAGCAGCGGGGGGAATGCTTTACGCACTCTCTCCCCTCCACTCCTAAAGGTCGGGAGGTGGGGTCCGAGCGGGGAATCCCGGACCCTCCCTCCGCCTCCTCAAAACAACGGGACGGGGTGGCTAATGTCCCCACTTCATCGAATAAAAAGATGTAATCCCGTAAGGGAATTCTGGAGGGCCCGCATACCAACAAGCGGTGTCCCCACCAGACGGGGCTAGTTCCGGGCGAGAGGGTATCAGATAATATACCTTGTGTCCCCAGACACCCTCTGAGTTGCCAGAAGTAGGACATCCGGGGGGAGGAGGTTTAGCCGGTAAGAGTCCGGCATACCCCTCGGCCCTACCTCGAAGGCCGAGGAGATCCATGAGGATTCCCCCCCCCCCCGTAAAAAAAGGGAAGAAACGGCAGGCGAGAGCCATTTTGCGTCCCCCAACGGAAGTGTGGTGGGGTTAGACTGCGGTGGTGGCGCTAGACTGCTAACTGCGTCCCTTTAACTGTTGCAGGTATTTATGTATGACATGCGCAGAATAAGCTACGAGCATACGCAGTGAATATTATCTTATATATTTTTATATGTCTTGTGTTCGGGACGGAATGGAGCCGTGGGAGAGAGAGACGGAAAGTCACGAACACGCACAGAATGAACTCACACGCAAGTTTTTGAACAATAAGTAAAAAGAGTATATTTAACAGTCACGATAAAAGTCAATAAAAGTAATATATACAAAGTTATTTACAGTTTTTATCACACACTCAAACACTTTCAGATCGCACAACGAAGCACGGACAGTGCGAGTCCACGGTGAACAGCACGATGTACGTCCAAAAGTGTTCAAGGTGCGTGCGAACACGAATTCCGCGAACGCGTGGAGCAAGCGACTCCAATATAGTGCGCGTACAAGAAGCGAGCAAAGCAAGCGACTTTGCTATCGCGAATACCGCTCGAGATCAGATAAAAAGCGATTATCCGAAAATGCGTGCGAATTATAGTGCGAATTTATAAACTGAAGAAATGCGGATCGTACTTGAATTGCTCAAAGCAGACTGGCGGTCGTCCCCTCTGCGCAATTGCTTTTATACTGCGCTTTTTTGGAATGTTCCTCTCTGTCGTCACTTCCTTTTGAAGGAAATGACGCCAGAAAAAGAACACCCCAGAAAAGTCCGGAAAACTCTAATAAACAATTCGGGGACAACCGCAAGGTTTTACATGTTATGAAAAACGGCAGCCGCCGTCTCTCTACTTGAGCGCGCTCCGCGTGAGCGCGGCTAAGTTCTACAGTATTACTATCGGGACATAAGTCCCGCGTGCAGCGTGAATGGAGAGCAACGACAGTAACGCGTGCGATGTAACACACATCACTGCCGCTACTCTCCACGTATATCATGGCTGCATTACACCACCTATGTTGCACAGGCCATGCAACACAGGCGATGCAATGCAGCGTGATGAAGGCTCGGCGAAGCCCTTCGTTCGCTCGCGAACATCTTGCGTTACACAAATAATACAAACCAAGAAAGCTTTATGCTGTGTAAAACTATAAATATAATTGTTTCGAATTCGAACATTGGAACAGCTGATCGCTCACGCTGTTTATGTGGTTCGAAAGAAACGCGAGAGGTGAGAGAGCGAGACGTCCGTGAGATCACGTGCGCTCTCCGTGATCTAACGCGCTGAAATTCGGTGACCCGGTCTCGCAACTAAAACGACCTATCACCGCGTATTGTTTTCACCGAAGAATCGTTGCCGTTTCGAGATCATAGATTTGAAAAGTCAATCTTGCGACGATCGTCAGAGTCTAAGCATCGCTATTCAGTCCTTGAAACGTTCTCACAAAAGCATTGCGAGTTTCGTATCTGAATATCGGTGTGTCTTTATCAAAAGTCAAGTCAGTGTTTCGCGTCGCGAGAACTGCATTTTGTGTGATTCGAAGTGTTCTCCTCCGTATATCGAGTTACGTTTTTCGAGAGATCTCTGTCTCAGCATCGCGTTGGATCCACATCCGCGCAATCAAT
Source organism: Crematogaster levior (assembly GCA_901521435.1). NCBI lineage: Eukaryota > Metazoa > Arthropoda > Insecta > Hymenoptera > Formicidae > Crematogaster > Crematogaster levior. The sequence continues at coordinate 99,950 of CABEGB010000991.1, forward strand.
CGGGACGGTCGTCGCAGATCAGAAAATCGCTACTGTTGAAATCGCTCAATCGCTCTGGTTCTCCGTCGGGGAACTCCAGATTTTGTGATACTTTGTGTCATTATTACGCGAGAGATTCCAGTCCAGATCGGGAATCTCGTAACGCTCGCTCCGTTACCGCGGACTTTTTTGAACTACTTCTTGTGTGTGAATCTTGTGTATCGGCGGCGTGTGGTCGGGTCAAACTCACAATTATCTCGCGTTCGGGAATTGCGTAAATTCTCCGCCGTATGAACCTTTGTAGCCGATTATCAGGCTAACTGTTCGCGAGTCTAATTAGTGCGGAATCAATCCCGTGTCACGGCACTTTTCACAACATTCAACGGCTTTATTTGAACGTGACCTCCGACGTTTTTTGACAACATAAAACCACACGTCGACCTCGAACCTTGTTATCGGGAATAAATAACTTGTTTCTTTGTTTATTAAAATTAAGATCGTTTTGTGATTCTCGCTCACCTTCCTCTCGGATTTCCTACAGTGGATCATTTGATCCACGCAACGCACACCGCGTGCTCAGCGCTGGGCAGAGCCGGTATCTTGCACATTCAAATACCGCGTCGCGGTATCGCGTGCATTTCTCAACAATAATCAAACAATAATATAATAAAAAATATTATAATAATGTGTTTTTAGTATTACTATAATATGTTATAATGTAATACGATCTAAATACAAACAATTTGGTAAAGAAAAATTATTTATTAGTTTTTTGCAAGCGTATCAGAAAATAATTAATAATATAATGTGACAAATATAATATTGTATAATATAGTGAGAATATTAATTAATCATTTCGACAGGTTCAGTTCAAAGGTTAGAATCGCGTAGCTTATTTTCCGCACCCACTCCGCGCATTACATGTACATAGGCAACATTTGTACATAAGGAGAACAATAGGAGTTAGCGGTCTAGCGTATAATATAGAAGTCTGTGGTTTGAATCCCCACATGGGTTGGAACGGTTGATTTTTTCCGCGGGTGTGCGGGGGATTTTATTGACAGAGTTCGTTAGAATCCCCCGTAGGGTGTCGTCGTCGTCCGAGAGATGCGCGCTTTTCGCGGATCTCTACTGGAAGTTGCGGCGGCGCGTTTTCCGCCACGCATTTTTCTGAGGAAATCGCGTTTTCTCGTCGAGGGACGTGGCGTTTTCTCGTCCGAGAAATCGCGGCTTTTCGAAATGGATTTGTGTTTTTCTTCGGGAAGTGACGACGGTGGGACGGGAGGGGAGTGTTCGGAGCGACAACGATATAAGAGCGTTTTCGTCGTTACTTCATTGTTTCAATTGTCGGTGATTTTCGATTTGACGTTAGATTAATCATAAAAATGAGGTTATTCGATGAAAGATCCGAGGAAAAGAAAAATCGGTTTTACTGTCCGATCGATGGAATGAGGCCCGAGGATCATCGGATATAAGAAAATTTTTTAAAAAGTTTCTGCATCAAACCGTTGGAGTCTGTAGTGTGCGAGGAGGCTGAATCGGTACGACTGATCGCGATGCGTGCGAGGAGGTGTTGGAAGGGCTCGACGAGTTGTTCAAGTTTACTCCGAAGCAAGATCCGGAGATGATCGCTCAGAATATGACGAAGCTGGAGAACGGTCGTTTGCTCACCGTGACACCAGGCGAATTTGGGAGTCAAATTAATAATACGCGTGCATATGTACGATACGATGGATATAATGAACAAGGAGAAGCGTCATTGGTGGAAGTATGTGAAACTGCAAACGCAGTTTTTGAGTTTCTCGGCGAAGACGGATAGCACGCAGCAGTTGCTGAATCGATTGTTCGAGGTTGTGACGCAACGATTGGCGAAAATTCCCGGAGTCGTGAAGGAGACGATGAACGTTGCGGACGATAGCGTCTCGTGGTAACGTCGCAGCGTCAAGAGAAAACGGTGTGACGACGACGACAACGACGACAGTCCCGAGTCTGTTTATTGAGAACGAGAGAGAGGACTCGAACGATGCGTTACGCGACATAAAAAAACAATTATATCTTAAAGTATGGTTTATATTAATTCAAAAAATATGTATTGTACTTTAACAATTATGTTTTAAAAGTAGTAGCATACCTATAGCGTTTCTGGCTCAGGAGGTGTAGTTGATCGACGTCGAAATGATGTTGACATTTCTCGCTACACCTCCTGAGTCAGAAACGCTATAGCTATGCTACTAATATATTATATATTATATATTATATATTATTGTAATAACGTCTATATTGATTATAACGAAAAATTTATATTGATTATTGTTGAGATGAGAGAAGGAATGTTTAATAAAAAGAGAATGGTACACAGAATGAGTTTTTTATTTAATCATCGATACAACGCTTCACACTTCAAAACAGAGAACCGCTAGTTCGCAATCGACGATGTTGTCGTGGTTGAAATTCTCGCTGTCCCGTATCGCTCGCGGAACGTTCTTGGAATTCGTCGTGCTGTTCGCGATCTCGAGGAAGCGCGAAAACGTTGCGTTTTTCGTCGCCGCGTTTAAAGAGGCTACGATGCGCTCGACGCAGCAATCGTGGTCGAATAGAACGCGTACAGTGGAGAGCAATAAGACCAAACGAGTCGTGGGTGTTTCCAGACATAAGACCGAAAGATTGTTGATTTTTCCGAATCGTAGCGTTACATTTCCAACGCTGATCGGCGTCGCGTTGTTGCTGATGGACTGTAGATTCGACAGCACGACGTTTTTCTGCTCGACGAGTCTTCGCCACGTCTTGGGCGAGAACGAGATCTTCTTGCCGTGGCAGTCTCCCAGAAACAATGTTCACGTAGGAGGGCGAATCGACCACGATACCGATGTCTAAGAACTTGTAACCTGTTTTAGTCAACGTGTATCTTCTCGACAGAATTCGAGTTCGGCGATGCATCGTGTCGGTGTTGTTGGTACCTGAAAGAAGTAAAAATGTAGAATAAAAAAGTTTAATAAAAGAAGGAGTTTAATAAAGTGTGTGACGAAAGAAAGATGTGTGAGGACTCACGCATTTTTTTTCCGTCATCCGGTTCATCGTTCGACGCGTCTCTTTTCCTCACTTCTCCACCGTTCGCGGAAGATCGTTGCTCGACGAGCGCCGGATACATCGTGTTTCTCTTGTCCTTATGTCGCGGTCAACGGATCGCGCGAGACTAGTCGTTCGAGCGGTCGAATGTCAGTTTTAAGCGTTATAATTATTTTTAGGTATGTACTAATTTTTCACTTCGCGGTAGAACGTTATCTACGCGTTGCGTTTTTCCTCGTTATTGCTAGTGAGTACGCTCTTGATTCGAACGACTCGATCCAGCAGGTCTCGCAATTACCGCAACAGTCCGTCTCGCGGACAAGTGACGTCGACGATCCGCAGGTCGAATTCGCCGGCCGACGTTACGGTTTGCGTGAATTCATTGAACTTGTAGAACTGTCGTTCGGAGGCGAAATATAGATTTCCATACGTAACGTCGGGTGGTATGCCCGGAAAGATCGTTTGAATGGGAAAATGTTTAACGACTTTTATGGTGCAGTCGTCTCGCCCACGGCGTAGTCGTTGTACAGTACGTAGGATCGTCCCGTATTAGTGTTCACAGCAGTTTATTCTCGCGTTTGCCGGAAGTCCGAAATCGCTGAGCGTTCTCGGCCAGGTTGGTCTCAATGAAAAATCTGGGTAGTTGATCACGTAGGTCAGATTATTCATGAATAGTACAAGCTGACTCGCGGGAGTTTGATAGGCGGTCGAGGCGTGAAGTTCGAGAGAAGGAACTTCATGTACGTAGACAGCGATAGCGGCTCGTTGTAAGTTTTTCCATTTAAATCGACCGACTATACGTTTTTTTCGTGCGCGATGTACATTTGCGAATCCTATAACAATATTGAGTCGACGCGTCGCAGAGCGCACAGATCCGTAGGAGTGTTTCTCGGCATCGTTGACGTGGACGTCGTGGTGGTGGTAGTTGGTGGATCATCCTGCTCATGGTGTAAGAAGAAAGGTGAACCATTCCAGTGGATGCGCTGTAGACTAAAAGTAGTGGGGGACAGTCAGCCAATTACGCTTTGAGCAATTTTGCGAAATTCAATATGGCTGCTTACTAAGTTTCGCTGTGTGTTGCTTGAATGTTATGTTGTTAATCATTATTGATTATCAATTGAATGCTTATCGTGATCAATATGATAATGCCGATGTGTTGCGTTCCAAACTGCAAGAGCCGGACTGGCCACGGTAACAGAGAAAATTATAATATATTATTATATTGTTTTTCCAAAGAGAACTAAAACTTTTCCTGAACTAAAGAGACAGTGGCTCGAAGCTTGTCAAAGAAAAGAAGGGGATATAAAACTCAGCTGTGGTGAGTTATATTCTGCACGCTTATAAATATAATTTTTTCCTTTTTGTATTTTATGTCACAAACTGCTACGATGTAGTGACATAACCTTGTTGTCAAACCAAAATCCTATTTGATTATCTCTCATTTTAACATTTGAAGTATAAACATTTGTAGTATATGTACATTTTCTGTCGGGTGAATGCTTTCATTTCTCATATGGTACAGATTATTAAAAAATCTTATTTATAGCTGCAATATGTGAGCGACATTTTTTGCCGGATTGCATCAAAGAGAAATGGACACAACAATGTTTAAAAAATCAGCCACGAGTGATTCGACGTCTGAAAAAAGGCTCAATACCAACCGAATTGCTGAATATTCCAAAGGAAATAATCTCACAACTTGATGAACCAAAAGAAAAAATACCTCGGCAAGTTCAGAAATATATATTATCCGTTTAATCTTTTGTATTTATTCTTCATGAACTTCTGTTGTGCAGTTTATAATAGTACATATGTGCAATAAACAGTCCATATAGTATGTAATTTCGCTTTTATAATATTTATATGTAAATACAACATATTTTTATCTAAATTGCGTTAGACAATCTTATTTAATTTTTGAAACTTTTAAATAGCTTTTAATAGCGCGCGCTGCAAAAATGCTCAAGCTCTGATTGGGCAAGATCTCCAGAGTTCCGCCATTATGCGCAATGGTTTACCTTTCTTCTTACACCATGATCCTGCTTAGCGCCGTAGAGATTTTGAATGTTAAAAACGTCCTCGCGGTTAAGCGTAACCGGATAAGCTTCGTTCGGCGCGTACGCGTACATCATCGAATCTTTACGTTGACTGTGAGATAGTCCTAGGGAATGTCCGATTTCGTGCGTCAACGTATGAAAAAGATAAAACTTGTCTCGCGGATTTTTATCTCTACGAGAATGTGCCAGCGTTCCGTTTGATCGACATGTATCTCCGACGTGAAATCCGCGTGTCCCGTGGGAAGGGTCGCGTGAGCAAGCATGCCGCCCGGACCGTCCAACGCGGAGACGCACGACTCGCCGTTTCGAGGATCGACGTTCATGTGACGACCGCTCCGCCACGATATCAGAATATTCGGATTTATCGAATCGTGCTCGAACAACAATGATGAATTAGCCTGTCACAAAGCAAAGGCGGCTCGAACCGTGTCCGACGCTGCTTTGGTAGCAAAATGAAAATTCCAAGTGAGACGTTTCTTCGGCCACTTCGTTACAGTCGCACCTGTTCCGAGACCCGATAAATCTCGTAAACCGCACCGCGGTTTTTGCATTTGTTTCAGAGTTTTGGCGGTTAATGTTCTATTTCCAGGGAAATTTGTAATATTCTTGAAACAGAGCGAGAGCGTGATGAAACGCTCGCTGATCCATAATGGATGAGAACGTTTGCATCGTCTCGTTTAGGTAGCCGTATCTTTGCGGATAACGTATCACCGTTTCGGTATCCTCCTCCTCCTTCTTTTTTGAATTCACTTCTCCCTTACGGAAAAAACACTCAAAAAGACACTCAAAGTAACACTCAATTTGAGTATTATTTCGGACACTCAACTTGAGAGTGACACTCAACTTGAGAGTGATACTCAACTTGAGTGTCAATTTGAATGTTAGGGCCTATCCAGACAAACTTGCATAGTCGCATAAACGTATGCATAAAGAAATTGATTGGTTCATTTCCTTATGCATTTGTTTGTGGACCAATCAATTTCTTTAAACATACGTTTATGCGATTATGCAAGTTTGTCTGGATAGGCCCTTACTCTCAACTTGAATCAACTTTATGACACGTAAAAGAGTTTTAGTCATAATTGTAAGGCTGTAAGCAAATCAAACGATTAAAAAAAATGTAATTAAAAATGTAATTCAAACTTATCATATATAATAATGAATATTAGTAAATATTACACAATACATAACAGTATTGTGATAAATACATGAATGAAACGTATAATATTCTGATATGAATTGTAGTATAATGATTATGCAGAAAGCAGTGTTATTATAAGAACGCAATACGGCATTTAACGTACAGAATATATTATTTGTTATATAAACAATGAGTAGCATGCAAGAACTTATCTTATGATGTAATTACTTATCTTATGAACTCATCTAGGAAGGGCACAGATATAGAATGCTCGTATAGCTCGAGAGATGACTTATTGTGTGCTTGTGAGATCCAACGAATGTAAAATGGCCTTTCTTTCACTTAGCGAGAATGCGCATCCGTGTATATGTGAGACACTGATCTCTATGTGCTTATGAGACACCGATATATACAGTGGCGTGCAAAAGTTTCCGGCCAGTAACATTTTATACTCTAATTTTTTTTTTAAACCCTAATAAAATTTTACTTATTTACCAGTTGCGAGTATACCATATAGGTAACAAAATAATATAGTGAAAAAATATTGTTTATGTTTATGAAAATATTTATTGTGTAAATGTCATATTTACATGTGCAAAAGTTTCCGACCATTTTGTATTACCCATAGTAGGTCTCGAGTTATTTGTTTATATTTACATAATATTGCGTTCAATGAATACACTTAGTTCGTAGGAAGTCCTGAGAGCTTAAACATGGCTCGGCAATACGCAAGTACAAATTCGAGAGAGAGTAATTAAATTTTCTGAAAATGGAAAGTGTTCTCGTGAGATTGCTTCATTATTATCGATAGGAAAATCAACCGTGAATGATATTATTGCTAACTATCGTGCTGGATACGGTTTGGAAGATCGCCCGCGTAGTGAAAAACCACGAAAGACATCTAAAAAAGTAGATCGAGTCATTAAACGCAAGTCAACTGCAGATGTAAGGAAAACTGCTGCTCAAATTGCACTCGAGTTACTTAGAATGAGAATCTTGCCGATGTTAGTCGTAGCACTGTGACACGAAGACTACATGATGTAGGACTATTTGGCCGTATAGGTATTAGAAAATCGCTAATCAGTAAAAAGAACAGGAAAGCCCGATTACAGTTTGCTAAGATTCACAAAAATTGGACAGTCAAAGATTGGAAAAAAGTAGCTTTCTCAGATGAATCTAAATTTAATCTTTTTGGAAGCGATGGCCGACAACATGTACGACGTCCTACGGGTACCAGAAATGACGCTCGATACCAAATTCCTACTGTAAAGCACGGTGGAGGAAGTGTGATGGTTTGGGGAATTTTCTCCGTACAAGGAGTCGGTCCACTTGTCGAGATCATTGGAACTATGAATGTTGCTATTTACAAGGACATTTTAAGAAAGAACTTGCTAACATATGCTGAAGAAAAAATGCCACAGGATTGGATGTTTCAGCAGAATAATGACCCCAAACATACTTCAAAGATGTTACAGGAGTGGTTTGCTAATAGAAATATAGAAGTTTTAAGCTGGCCATCTCAATCATCGGACTTGAATCCGATAGAACACTTGTGGGAGCAGCTAGATCGCCAAATTCGAAGGCATACACATTCAAATAAGACCGTCTTATTCGAATCGTTAAAGCAAGAATGGAATAATATTTCGTCTGCTTGCATTAATCGATTAATAGAATCAATGCCAGCTCGTTGTGCCGCTGTTATCGCTGCAAAGGGTATGGCTACAAAGTATTGACACTAAAATATTATTTTAAGTTACTGAAGTGCAATATAGAATGAGTGGACCAATAATTTTCTTTGTAATACAAAATGGCCGGAAACTTTTGCACATGTAAATATGACATTTACAACAATAAATATTTTCATAAACATAAACAATATTTTTTCACTATATTATTTTGTTACCTATATGTTATACTCGCAACTGGTAATAAGTAAAATTTTATTAGGGTTTTAAAAAAAAAATTAGAGTATAAAATGTTACTGGCCGGAAACTTTTGCACGCCACTGTATGTGCTTGTGAAGCACTCTTGTATGCTTGTGAAACACCAATACTTATGTGCTTGTGAGGCACCAATACTTGTGTGCTTGTGAGACACTAACAATTATGTGCTTATTGCACAATTACAAATCACTCAACTTATTTATACAACTTGAAAAGAAGGATTCCTTTACTTAAGGATTAACACGCGAGACGTCTGGTGGTCGAACAGATACTGAATGTGTCGCTAACTGCTCAGACAATTGAAAATCGTCGATCACACTCAAACTTGAGTTTAACCACTCAATCATTGGGTGTACATACTCAACCTTTAAAGCATACACTCAATTTTGAGTATAAATACTCAATATTTGAGTGTCCACACTCAATGTTCGAGTGTAAATTCTCAAGCTTCAGTGCAAACGCTCAAAATTTGAGTATAACACCCAAATATGAGAGTAAATTCCCAAAATTAAGTGTTAACACTTAAATTTGAGTGTAAACACTCAATATTTCAGTGTTTTTTCCGTAAGGGCTGATCGCGATGACACAGATCGCGACCGCGACGAAGACGCGCGCGAGCGACATTCTTGAGCGGAAGCGGGAAGCGATAAGCGTCGCGGCTCGAACTCGAATGAGGAGACTCGTCTCTCGACGCGATTTTTTTATCTCGCCGAAACGCGTGTTTTCACAGCTATGTATTGGAAAAATGTTGGGTATTGGGAAGGATGTTGGAAAGGTAACGTAAATCCATATTTTTTCCTCAGAAAATATGGGTCGACATATGCGGACGTTCTCCGGGGATAAGTGTCAACGTATGCGGATATTTTTTCCAAAAAAAGAATTTTTTCCCGGAAAAAGAATATGGGTCGGAATACGCGGACGTTCTCCGCAGATAAGTGTCAACGGATGCAAATATTTTTCCGGGATAAGTTCTTATATGGTAAAAGTTTTGTTTGATAAAGGATTAAAAAGATTTTACGCGTTTTTCCTCACCGCAATTTTTCCTCGACGAATGGACATATTAGGTGTACAACTTTGCTTCCGCCGTTTTTTTCCGAAATTCGAGGCTTTATTGTAAAAAACTGGTTATACATTTATGATTTAAAGTATTGTCCATCGCTGGCCACTACTTTCTCCCATCTTTCGGGCAGTGTACGAATCCCGCGTCTAAAAAACTGGTCATCTTTTGAGGCGATCCACGAATTGATCCAATTTTTTACTTCTTTATAAGACCGGAAGTGCTGGTCAGCCAGGCCGTGTGCCATTGATCGAAACAAGTGATAGTCAGAGGGAGCAACGTCTGGAGAATACGGCGGGTGGGGTAGGACTTCCCATTTCAACGTTTCCAAGTATGTCTTGACCACTTTCGCAACATGGGGTCGAGCATTATCATGCTGCAAAATCACTTTGTCGTGTCTCTCGTTGTATTGCGGCTGTTTGTCTTTTAATGCTTGGCTCAAACGCATCAATTACGTTTGATGCCGATCGCTTGTGATTGTTTCAGTCGATTTTAACAGCTCATAATACACTACGCCGAGCTGGTCCCACCAAATACAGAGCATGACCTTGGAGCCGTGAATATTCAGTTTGGCCGTCGATGTGGAAGCATGGCCGGGAACTCCCCATGATTTTCTGCGCTTGGGGTTATCGTAATGAACCCATTTTTCGTCCCCCGTCACAATGCGATGCAGAAATCCCTTCCGTCTTTGCCTTTCAAGCAGCTGTTCACAAGCAAATAAACGCCGTTCAACATCTCTCGACTTCAACTCGTACAGCACCCAATTTCCTTGCTTCTGAATCATTCCCATGGCTTTGAGTCGTTTTGAAATGGCTTGTTGAGTCACTCCCAATGATCGTGCCAATTCTTCTTGATTTTGACACGAATCTTGATCAAGTAATGCCTCCAATTCTGCATCTTCGAAAACCTTCTCTCTTCCACCGCTATGCCGGTCTTCGACGTCAAAATCACCGTTCTTGAAGCGTTGAAACCACTCACGACACGTTCTTTCACTAATAGCGGCCTCACCATAAGTATTTGAGAGCATTCGATGAGCCTCAGCCGCAGATTTCTTCATATTGAAGCAGAAAATTAAAACCTCCCGCAAATGACAAGAATTTGGCTCGTAAACTGACATTTTCAATCGAGAATAACTTTATGATGCAGACACAAATCGACTAATGTTTCTATGGGGTTATGTTGACAGATGTCCAAGTTTATTGTATGACGTCTATAATTTATTTATTTCGACCACCACTTACTGCTAAAATCATCTATAGGAAAACGGCGGAAGTAAAGTTGTACACCTAATATGTTAATTGTTTTTAATGTAACAATTACTAAACAGTATAATCATATTATTTTTTATAATTTTAGAATGTAATAAAATACACAAGCTTCTCTATTATTTTTATTAATTTTCTTATTGCAGTACAAAATCAAAAGATAAAACTTTTATCAACAAATACAAGAGAATATTTTACTTGTATTTTATATAATAACATAAAATTCTAATCAGAATATAAACAAAATAGATAACTTTGAAAACAAAAATAAAGAAATCTTAGAAAAAAAACTAAATGTTAGTAATTCAAATAGTTGCGAGACATTCAATCAAATTTCAATATAATTAATAATGCATATAGATTATATAAAGAATAAAAATAAAAAATTGCATTTAATGCTATAAATAAGTATTATATCTTGCTATAATAAATAACCTAATTTTCTCTATTAGGTACTTGAATAAGTTTCCGCTATTTACTGATAAATGATGTTAGCAGTACTGTATACATGTAGTTTAAAATAGTAATACATCCATATAGAAGTACTACAATCATGCTTTAATATTCAGTATTGCCATTTGATTGCAGTGTAAAGAATGAATTTTTCTGCAAATGTCAAATTGAAAATGTCAAATTTTGTACCAACAAAACAGCATTTGCGGGAAGTCTTACTCAATTATTTCATTTTAAAGAAAAGTGCAGCTAAAAGTTATCGTTCATTTGTGAAACATTATGATGATAATGCTCTATCCAAAAGAAGTTGTAGAAAATGGTTCCAACGATTTAAAGATGGTGACTACGACGTGAAAGACAAAGAACGCTCTGGTGCACCAAAAAAGTTTGAAGATAAAAAGTTGAAAACATTACTGAACGAAGATCCACATCAAACGCTTAAGGAATTGTCAAAATCATTAAATGTTGATGAATCGACTATAAACAAACGCTTAAAAGTAATAGGATTTATTCATAAACAAGACTACTGGGTGTCACATGTTTTGAAAGACAGAGACGTTGAAAAACGTTTAACCATGTGCGAATTGTTGCTTCAAAGACAGAAAAGAAAGTCATATTTGCATCGAATCGTTACTGGCGATGAAAAATGGATTCATTACGATAATCCAAAAAGAAGAAAATCATAGGTGAAGCCTGGTCAGCTATCAAAATCAACGGCAAAACGGGATATTCATGGAAGAAAAGTCATGCTGAGTATTTGGTGGGATCAAAAAGGTGTGATATACTACAAGCTGCTGAAACCGAATAAAACCATCACTGCTGATCGCCATCGAGAACAAATAGTCTATTTGAGTCGATCATTGAAAGAAAAACGTCGAGAATATGCCAAAATGCATGACAAAGTCATTTTTCAACATGACAATGCTCGACCGCATGTAGCGAGATCGGTTAAGGAAACATTAGAACTGCTCGGATGGAATGTGTTACCTCACCCGCCGTATTCACCGGACCTTGCGCCATCGGACTACCATTTGTTTCGATCGATGCAACATGATCTTTCGGAACAGCATTTCACTTCTTGTGAGGATATTAAAAATTGGCTCGATGAGTGAATCAGCTCAAGAGGAACATTTTTTTTATCGTGGAATCCATTTGTTGCCTGAAAAGTGGCAAAATGTTATAGTTAACGATGGAAAATACTTTGAATGATGTATTGTTTATTCTTCTATTTTACTAAGTTATATAAATTTGAACAAAAAACGGTAGAACTTATTCAAGTACCTAATATTATCATGTGTGACAGGTGTGGCATGCTCCTTATTCAAATTACTATCTTGAAGTTTCTTTAAGCTCTCCTTTGCATGGGCTAACTACTTTTGTTGGAGCTGTAATTTGCTCATCGGTTGCAGTACCATGAGCTTGTCTTATTATACTTTGAAAAATAAATATATAAGAGATGTTACTGATAAGAGATGATAACGCAATTGCATTTGCATGATTGCATTTGAAATCAATCAAGCAAACAAATATTTCTTTCCACTAATAACGGGTTTCCTAACCTATACCAGTCAACTTTAACAATTAATATTTCACTTCGCGGTGCAGAGCAACAATTTCTACTTACATATTCGTGTTGAAAGAGCAAAAATACACAATATTGCAAAGTTGAAGCAAATTGATGAAGATGTGCTTCTCCTTCAGTATTACCGATAAAAGTAATCATACCCAATAGCAAGTATATATCAAACCTCAAGTATATACAAAGCATTATCTTCTACTTCAATACAATTTCTAATGCAAATAATAACTTACATATTATAAAATCTTGTATCTCCCTTTAACTTCACTGGTCCTCTACTACAAAATGCTACTGTGCGAATGAGATAATGCGCCAAACAGATGATGAGGCAGTCACGTGATACGTGTGTCCATTACATCTGAACTTTTTGCACTCTATTGTATTAGTTCTTTTATCTTCTTTCATCCACAAATCACACGCTATATTAAACTTACCGCACACGGTGCTTGTTTTCTTGCTGAATCCACTAATATTCTATAAATGCAGCAATCAGAACCAAGTATTTCATAAAATCTACGGTGGGTTTTACTGTTCGTATATACTTATGATATTCGAAAAATGTACGGAATATTACGGATGAGCTCAGTATATTTCAGGAATATGCTATTCCATATATTGTCAGATAATTGGATGCAGTAGATCCTATAGATATGATTCGTGTTATACTGTGAGTGATTCTGCGAATATCACCAGTATATTATATACGTCCTGTAATGAATTCAGTATATTCGAATGATATCATGTGCTGTCTGGGTTAAAGGTCGATTCAGATGATTAAAATATCTAGAAACGGTTAGGTTTGATTTAATTTCTTTATTAATTGTTTCTGCATGTATTTTGCATAATATATGTATTTTAAATAAAGATTTACTTGAAGAACTTGCAAAGATAGAATGGAGGGACATAAGAGCAGAAGATAATTTTATTGTAAATATTAATGAAGAACAAGAAAATAATACAGCTATGTTAAAACGAATTGAAATTATGAACATTCTTTCCATGTAAAACTATGTAGCATTTAAAATTAGTTAAACATTAATAAGAATTTTAGTTATAACCAAAATTGGAAATATTAATTATAAACAAAAATACAAATGTAAATGTATTAATATAAATGTAATATTATTAAATCTTGAAAACTAAAAACACAAGAAACTTACGAAATATAAAAGGTATTTGAGACCACTCGTACATTCCTTTTCTTTCAAAAACTAAGCATTTTAGAGAAAATCGTTTTAAACGAAAATTGTATGGTTTTGAGGGGAACATAAGATGGTGTCGTTGGTTTGACTTTGGGTGACATCGTTAAGGTCAGGTCAAGAACACCTTCAATTTCTTAAATGGAACCCCCTATATTTTATTGTATATTCTTATCTCGAGAGCTTTTCAAAACACTACAATAAAGTATTTTTTCATTAAGTACTTTCCGAGTTATGAGGCTTGAAAAATACAATATTTTGACATAAAATACAAAATATCTTGAGAAACATTCAGTTTTCGATAATCTTATCTTGATACTTTTTGCACAGAATAATGAAATCAATCAATTGGTGTTATGAAAACACATGGTTGACTTGAAAAAAAAAAAATGTTGTAAATATGTTGTAAAGTACATACTTATAATGTTTGGTGTACGGGTGGTCTCAGACCCTGTATAAGTCGAGATGCGATGTGATATATAAAAGAATATATTAACTAAAGAATATATGAGCGTTTAATTTTGTGATTATTAATTGATTAATTTTATATATATGTTAATAAGCGTAAGAGAATGTAACTAAACTTACAAGTTGTATATAATAAAAGACTACACACACATTAAATACTAATATATTTTATAGATTTAATCGTACAAATGTAATATTTATAAAATGTAACTTGCCAATCATAAATTTTTTATTAAAAGCAACTTATTTTAATTTATTAGAAGTCTTATCATCTTTTCCTTTTAGTGAACTCTTAAATCTTAGCATTTAATAAAACAAGAAATAATACACAAATTGACTCATACATGCCTTAATCTTTTTATTAAAAATTACTTGTGTAAACTAACAAGTTTGTATTTTTTTGCAATCTTTTTTTGCACATAAATCAGTTTTGATATAAATTCAGTTCTGATATAAATAGAGATATGATTAGACTTTATACTTAATCACAGGATATAAATTTGAAAAACGTCTACACTAATGTTATTGATCTATTACTATATTTGAGACCTAAAACTAATATATACTTTGCTTAGAATTATTGTACTTACAGTCTGTCAAGTAAGAGCGTGGTCGAATTAATTTACAAAAACTTATTAAATAAATGGGGAGTTCCAGGTTCGAATCCTGGCTGAGGTAATATTTTTCGCAATAAATTATTTATATGTAGGGGATGGGGGGTCTCATTAACACCAACATTTGAAACCAAAATTGATTTTAAGTTGGTGATTGTGGTTGCGTTTAAAAGGGCGACAGTGTCGACGCGCAACTTATGTTTAATTGTGTACTGTGATTTCGCAGATTATTGATTGGCCAAAAAGATCTTGGTGCGACCGTAAAAAGGCGAATTAAAGTTTAATTCTTACTCAGTAGCGCGTTTACGTATGGGCTTTGGGGGCTTAAGCCCCTGGGCGCCGAAGCATCCGGGGCACCGAAACATCAGAGGCGCCGTAGCTTTTTTAATCATACAGCGATTTGAGCGATTTAGGAAGTTGTGATTTCATTGCATTTGTAAATTTTGTACGTCCAAATATAATTCAATGAATCTCGATTTCGGATGCCTCTAGCTTTGACTGCCTACATGCTATGCATAAACAGAACAGAATCGGGCGAGAAAACAATAGATGGGAGAAACCGTCAGTTGTTTATGCGTCGCAGATCGCAGACTGCTACGCGCGTTAATAGTAGGCAAACGTATTGCATCTTATTCATTTTAGACACATTTAATTAACATTTATACTTAATTAATAATATTAATACAAGATGTTTAACAAAAAATTAAGTGGCGGTGCAAGAAGAAAATTAAATGCTGAAAAGTCTAAGAAGGAACAAGAAGTGCTTGATAAAGTTTTAAAACTAGAGAATTTTTTTATGCATACACGTGTGTCTGAAACCGAAAATTCAGGTGATGTAAAAAAGTAAGTTACTGTTTAATTTTTATCATACATACTCGTGCTCTTAAATTGTTGGGTAACTACATACTACATTCTACATTAATGATTAAAGATTAAACAGTTAAAGTACTAAATTGATCTCACGATTCCATGGTTTATTTATTATACGACAAACGACAAATTTATTATTTCCCTTTCTTTCTTAACAGCATGATTGTGGAGGAATTGACAGAACGAAATGAGATCGAAAACGAATCGAACGTTTTGACTATCAATATCGCGACATCTGATACATTAAAGGTACCGGAAGAAACTAAAATCAGTGATAATCATATTAACATTGAAGATCCGGAAACATGGAAAGAAGACCATGCATCTATTACTTATATATTAAGAAATCAGCCAAAACAAGACTTAGATACATTAGATTTTTCGGCCTCGCTTATTATTGGAACTCAAAAAAGATATGCGAGAAAAAGTATGTTTTTTCGAAAACTAAAAAACAGGGAAGTTCGAAGACGAGATTGGATGATATATTCTCAAACAAGCGGGAAAATATTTTGTATGTATTGCAAACTTTTTGGCGATAAAGAAAATCGCTTCTACAAAGGTTTCAAAGATTGGAAACATGAAGATAGAATTGCTCAACACGAAATATCTTCTTCTCATCAAAAATCGGTAGGATTGTTTTTAACAAGATCTAAAATCGAAGGGCGTGTAGATACAGCTCTCGAAATACAATTTCACGAAGAAAAAAATTATTGGTGTATGGTATTAAAAAGAGTTTTATCTGTGGTAAGATTTTTGTCTTCGCGTGGATTGGCTTTCCGTGGTAGTAATGAGCAATTTTTTAATTCTCGCAATGGAAATTTTCTTGGAACTTTGGAGCTATTAGCGGAATACGATGATTTTTTAAAGGTTCATATTGCACAATATGGAAACAAAAATAGGGGACATGTTTCATATCTATCGAATACGATCTGTGACGAATTTATTGAAATCTTAGGCGAACACGTTAGGAAATCTATTGTTCAAGAAATAAAAAACGCAAAATATTTTTCTCTAATTGTCGACTCTACGCCAGATATCGAAAATGTAGATCAATTAACTCTTGTTATTCGATATGTTTCTGCCAATAGTTGTCCTGTAGAACGTTTTCTATTTTTTTTACTAAATGTTGGACACAAAGGAAAACAAATGAGTGTTACAGTTTTGAAAACTTTAGAAGACTTAAATATTGATTTTCAAAACTGCAGAGGTCAATCTTACGACAACGCCACAAATATGTCTGGACATTATAGTGGATTGCAGGCACAGCTCAAAGAGAAAAACAAATTGGCTTTCTATTTTCCTTGTGCGGCGCATTCCTTAAATCTAGTTGGAAACTGCGGAGCTGATTGTTGTCCAGAAGCCACTAGAATTTTTGTTTTTGCAAAATATATATGTATTTTTTTCTGGATCATCAGCTAGATGGGAGATTATTAAAAAACACTTATCGACATCAGACTCTAATTTGGTTCCAAAAAGATTAAGTGGTACACGTTGGTCAGCCAGAGCGGATGCTACAAAAGCTTTATCTTTAGGATATAGTTGTTTTCGAAATGCTTTAGAAGAGCTTATAACTGATAATAGTCAGAAACAAACAATTAGAGTGGAAGCACAATCTTTGGCCAACTCATTGAATAAGCTGGAAATTGCGATTATTTGTGAAATTTGGAACGACATTCTACAAAAATTTAATGCTACGAATAAAAGCTTGCAAAGTGTCAATATTGATTTGGAAACTGTGGTAAAATTGTATAATTCTTTAAAGAATTATCTCTTGAATCTTAGAACAACGGAAAACTTTCTGAATTTCGAAAAAAGCGGTATAGAAAAATCTGGTTGTGAGGAGTACAATTTGAGAAGCAATCGGAAAAGGAAGCGCCACTTTGACGAAGGTGCAGAAGCTGAGACTGTCTTCGATGGCAGAAATTCAATGAAAATCAAAGTTTATTTTGCAATTTTAGACAATCTTATTAACGCCCTCGAAAAAAGAGCGGCGAGCTATAAGTATCATTCGGAAACATTTGGATTTCTAAATAAACTACAACTCTGTTCTGAATTTGGAAATGACCAACTAAGAGTTTGCGCAAAAAATCTAGTGGAAATATATAATTGCGATTTGGAGGACGAATTTACCGAAGAAATCATTCAATTTAGATACTTTATCCAAAATGAAGAATTTTCTTCCAATATTCCACTTTCAGTATCATATTTAAAGTTAATACGTGAAAATAAAATTCAAGCTACTTTCCCAAACGTCGAAGTGGCAATAAGGATATATCTTTGTTTAGCTTTAACGAACAGTAGCGGCGAACAATCATTTTCAGCATTGAAGAGAGTAAAGAATGCTTTTAGGTCAACATTAGGTCAAGAAAAATTAAACAATCTCTCTATTTTAAATATTGAATCGGAATTTTCAGCCAAACTCAACTTCGATGATGTAATAAAAATATTTTCGGAAAAAAAGCCGTAAAGTGACATTATAAAAAAATTTTTCATTTTCAATTAATGTAATTATTTTCTTGTTCTTAAATGTGTTTCATTTTTAATAAATATTCAAAATGTTAATTATTTATTGTTTATTCATTGGGAGAGGGAGGCTTGATTGGGGCGCTCGAAGATCACAAGCCCCTGGGCGTAAATTTTATAAACGCGGCACTGTTCTTACTATTTAGTAATACGCGGTCATGATTGTATTGATTGTTTATTATTAAATAAAATTTTTAAATATATATCTGTATTGTACTCGATGAGAACAAGGATGTAATTATGTCAATAATGCGTCCAATTATCACCAGCGTCAATAATTGTCTGGCATCTCCGAGGCAAATTGACGGCGTATTCTAGCGGCAAGGACCTCCAATTTGACGAATCTCGCGAGATAACTGCTTTAAAGTGTACGTGCGTTTTCCACGAAGCTTTTGCTTAATGTATACACACACATTTTTAATCGGATTTGCATCGGGCGACTGCAAATCCAGCGTAATGATGCCAGATTGCTTCTTCCACTTGATACAGAGCTTGCTGTGGTGTTTAGGATCGTTGTCCTCCTGCAGAATCCAATCCTCATTTTTATCAATGAACGAACGTTTGGTAGACGGTAACAAAGCCTTTCCAGCCTTTTTATAGATTTTCTCGGCATTCAGGTTGTAAATAAACAGGTGCAAAGTGTCAAACCCTTGCTTCGAGAAGCAGCTCCAAAGATGTATCACCGACATTTTTTGCCACATTATATTGCTGTATCCACTTTTGTACGAATGCTTTCGACTTTCTCATGCATTTAGCAGCTACTAATTACGACATTTTCGGACCTTTCGGATGGGTGCAAAGGAACACAGTCTCGTAGCGCGATGCGTATTTGGCACTCATAACGCTTAACGTATTAATTTCTGTTTCAAAAAAATCAACAATTGAATTTTTCTTTACAGTGAATCAAGGACAAAGTTTTCTTTTATTGGCTCACAAAAGATTTAGGGCAATACCTTTTACTAGATGTGAGTAAGGCCGACCTTTTACTTGACAGACTGTACATCACATTTAATTATGTTACACTCGTAACATTAAACTGTTTTTCACGAAAAAAAATTTTATATTAACATGTTTTTAACTTAAAATAAATTATTAGGAGTACAAATAAGTCTCCGCCATTTGATAAAAGATGCGCAACCAGTAAGTTATGGTTAAAATTGTCTGATGTAAAACGTCATATCATAAGGTTGGACATCTGTCAACAACATAACCTCGAAATATTAGCAATTTTGTATCAGCATCATATATTTTTTTTTGTGCAAAAATGTCGAGTTTTGAGCTGAATAAGCGTCATTTGCGGGAACTTTTGATTTACTTCTTTAATTTGAGGAAATCTGCAGCTGAGACGCATCGATTGCTTGTAGAAGCATATGGTGAGGCTGCCTTAAGTGAGAGAAGTTACCGTGAGTGGTTTCAAAAGTTTAAGAACGGTGAATTTGACGTCAAAGACAAAGAACGTGACGGAAGGCCGAAAAGTACGAAGACGCGGAATTGGAAGCATTATTGGATGAAGATTCGTGCTAAACGCAAGAAAAACTTGCACTTACATTAGGAGTGACTCAACAAGCAATTTCACATCGTTTAAAATCATTGGGAATGATTCAAAAGCAAGGAAATTGGGTTCCATATGAACTGAAGCCGAAAGACGTCGAACGGCGTCTTTTCACGTGTGAAAAGCTGCTTCAACGGCAGAAAAGGAAAGGTTTTTTGTATCGTATCGTGACTGGCGATGAAAAGTGGATACACTACGATAACTCTAAGCATAGAAAATCATGGGGTAAGTCCGGTCATGCATCAACATCGTCGGCAAAGCCGAATATCCATAGTTCGAAGCTTCTGCTCTGCATTTGATGGGATCAGCTGGGTGTAATTTATTATGAGCTGCTCAAACCGAACGAAACCATCACAGGCGATCGGTATCGAACGCAACTGATGCGTTTGAGTCGAGCATTGAAGGAAAAACGGCCGATATACGAGCAGAGACACGACAAAGTGATTTTGCAACATGACGCTCGGCCACATGTTGCAAAACCGATGAAAACCTACTTGGAGACGCTTAAATGGGAAGTCCTACCCCACCCGCCATATTCACCAGACATTGCCCCTTCTGATTATCACTTGTTCCGATTGATGGCACATGGCTTGGCTGACATGGCTTGCACTTCCATTCTTATAAAGATGCCAAAAAATGGGTCGACTCTTGGATAGCCTCAAAAGACGTGTCGTTTTTCCGACGTGAAATTCAAATGCTGCCAGAAAGATGGGAAAAAGTAGTGGCTAGCGATGGACAATACTTTGAATTAACATTAGGTACCGTTCTTTCACAATAAATGCCCAATTTTTGATAAAAAAACGGCGGAAACTTATTTGTACTCCTAATATAAAAGAAATTCAACAATCGATTAACTTTCAATTCTAAATCAATTAAAAGAAAAATAAAATGAAAATAAAAAGCTCATTTTTAAGTAATAAGTATACTATTAAGCATACTCTTTTTTGAGTGGATGTGGTTTCAATATCTTTGGTGCAATTGAAAACATGACGAATTTTAACTATCGTCTTTCTCCAATTTCTTTTTCAATAATTGAATATAATCATCAAAAGATTGTAAAAATTTATCTTTCCTTTGCATTTTTTCTTGGTGTCTTTTCTACAGGATTAATTGTTTTAATCTTTTTTTAGAAAAAGAGGATTTTAATGTATCTGTATTTTGAATAAAAATTTTGCTCGTCCATATTATCTTCCTTTAGACTTTCTTCAGTGTTACTCAATTCTTTGTTAATTGTTAATTGTTAAGCCTTTGCTACTATTGCAAGTAGCTACCGGTGTAATTTCTGGTTTATCATGAAGCATTTTATTCATTACTTCAAAATATTTCCATCTCTTTTGAGCCTTGCCTGATTTCGAGTTGTGTTCTTTCATATTTTTGTACATCTTTAATAGGCCTTTCCATTTTATGTCACACTGTTGCCATGTTATTGAAAAGCCAAATTTATCTTGTAGTATTTTAGAAATTTTTATCCATACATATTTTTTTATTGAATTTTGAAAATCATTTTGATGTTCCTCAACTAAAATTATTAATGCTAAAGTTAATTTATTTGTCCACACTTTACTTTTCTCTCCATTTGTATTTTCCCTGGTCTGGTCAGTGCTCTGTCGTTCATTTTCTTTATTTTCTTTTGTCTGTACGACAATAAGTTTATAAAAATCATCTGTAAAAACAATGTATTTTAAAACATTACAGATTATGTGCCAAAATTATATGATAATTATACTTGAATTATATAAAAGTTTTAATTAAACAAGTTTGTATAACAGTTATAAAAACTAAAATATATAACAAGTTATAACAGTTATATAAACAAGTTATATAACAAAATTTATCAAATTTTAAAGTAATTTTTAAGTAATTAAAATTATAAAATAAAAACGTAATTATATACCAAAAAGCTTGCTAAAGATGTACAAAAATTAAAAAACTCAAGATTAAGAAAAGTTGAACAAAATGGAAATATTTTAAAGTTATGAACAAAATACTTAATATCAACCAGAAATTATAGTTGTAGCTATTTGCAATAGTAAGAAGTTTAATAATTAACAAGAAATATTTACCTTTTATATTATAAATATTGTTGACCATCAATAATCAATATTTCGAATATTCCATCAGTATCATTTTCAGAATTACAAATATTTGAAGACATTGCTGATTAATCAAAAGAATACTGTATTTTTGTAAAATTTTAACCAAAAGAGAAACAGACGTTATGCAGCTTGATATAACCAAAAAACATTGCACAATAGCTGCAATGACATTATCTCGCTCAATACCTAACCTATGTAAGTCAATTTTCGCGCGCAAACAACCGTCTGCTCTACGAGCTCGGTCTTCGAATTCCAAAGCAAATCGAGAAGCTCGATTCGCTCCGAAAATGCTAATATCGAACGCAGATAAGATGAAACTGTGCAAACAGATATGCATTGCCGAACAATTTGCGAGATAAAAGAGCACTCCGACGCATCAGATTTGTATTGCCGAACGCAGTAATTGTATATATACATACATATTGTTCAAGAATTAGCGCGATTATAATTTTTGCGATCGACCCTATCATTTCCACACTACTCGTAAATCGAAATTCTTACTCCGAGCACGATACATGCTCCGGTAGTTGTGCAACGTCTCTTTATTGGAGAATGTCAGATAATCAGCACTGATAAGCTCATCGGAGTCTTCATAAGCCGTCGTCTACAATGAGATTTTAAGCCTCAAGCTGTAAGAAATTGACCAATCACAGTTCAATTTGAGAAGAATAAGCGAATATGATTGGTTAATTTCTTATGGCTTAAGGCTTAAAATTTCATTGTAGACGCCGGCTAACGGAATCGATCGGGAGAACGTCGTAGATCCTTGGTTTCTGTGTCTCTCTCCACGACCGTCTATCGCCTTGATCACACCAAGCGGTCGGTGCGCTCTCGCGGTATAAAAGTGACCTGCCAACCGGATTTACTAGACATTAGAAACTTGTGCGGCACTGAAGTCGTAATCCGATCCACTCTATATTTTCTCTGGACTCAGTGCACCGGTCCTTTGTCGACTCAAATTCACGTTGCGCTCTGGAGTATGATCAACGCGAATGTGTCAAGACAAAAATGCACACACACACACACACACAGACATATACAGGGTGTCCCAAAATCACAGGTAAATACTGATAGGGTAGGTATGGGATGGTGATGGGGATGAGATAGGACACCTCTGTCCGATCATGCATCCCCGCGGAGATACGGAGGGTAGAAGTTGTACGAATCGCACGCACGCTCTCTCTCTCTCTCTCTCTCTCTCATTTTCATTCACTCACCCACCTACACTTCAATTCTCATTCGTCTACTTTTGCCTCTGAAGCTCGCGATACACGATGCTTGTTCGCCTGTTGGATTGGTAGTTGGTCACGCTGCTAGCTAGTTTGCTGCATCCTGGTTGCCTCTCATAATGAGCAAGCACAAATCCACGCAAGAAAAATAACTAAACTCACCCAGCAGACTAGTCAGCAAGCAATCCAGCAGATTCAAAAGCATCGTGTGCAGGCTGTACATTCTGATCGCTCGTACACATGTGACTTAAACATTAAAGTCCTCTTGTAAAGTATAAGTTTTTTAAATGCATTTATTTCTCTTTATCTTACATTTTTTTTTAGCTAAATTTCTCCCCTTATATATATCGCTTTTTCTTTTCTCTTTCAAATGACTTAGATTTGATTTGACATGTAATTACAAAAAATAGGAAAACAAAAGACAAAAAATATAATATTTAAAAAATTCAATATTTTTATTTCATGTAGATGTATTGTTTTATATAAATGTGCTGTTAAAACTGAAAGAAAATTTTGAAACATTTGAAATAAAAAATTTAGAAAGAGACAACTATAATCACTGTTTTACAATAAAAATTGTTCCAACAACACAGTCCTGCGAGGGTCAGTTACAGGAATGAGGAGATGGATCTTATAGTTTTTTTACGCTGAAAATGAATCTGGGCTCAGAAATTCTCTAGCACGTCAGGTTTTAGAGTAATTTGAGGTTAAATAGCGTAAAAATGGCCATTTTGACCAATTTTAAGCATTTATTGTGGGGGAACGAATTGTTATTGTTTATTTTGGAAAACGGCATCGTATAGTACTAGTCTTCAGCTTTAAAATCTATCTTCGATTGCCACTGTACGATTTGTTTTGGCTGAAATATGAAAGATAGAATATCGTCATGTATATGATGGATCCAATAAACCATTGCCACTCACTCATGCCAGATATACATGTTAACTACGAATCACATTTCGACATCAATTGATTATAATCAACGATTCCAAAAGTTCCAAGATATAAATATTCAAGAAAATCTGTGATTCTTTTAAGCAGTTTTTACAAATTTGGCCCGCCATGGTACGAGTTCGGTCCTAACGGATGCATATGTAACTATGTACGTAACATAGATGTTGTAATCTCAATTGTGATTCGTAGTTAACATGTATATCTGGCATAAGTGAGTGGCAATGGTTTATTAGTTCCATCATATACATGACGATATTCTATCTTTTTTATTTCAGCCAAAACAAATCGTACAGTGGCAATCGAAAATAGATTTTAAAGCTGAAGACTAGTACTACGATGCCGTTTTCCAAAATAAACAATAACAATTCGTTCCCCCACAATAACTGCTTAAAATTGGTTAAAATGGCCATTTTTGCACTATTTAACTTCAAATTACTCTAAAACCTGACGTGCTAGAGAATTTCTAAGCTCAGATTCATTTCCAACGTAAAAAAATTTATAAGATCCATCTCCTCTCATTCCTGTAACTGACAAAATCTCAAATTTCGCAGGCCTGTGTAATATTAACAAAAGAAGTGTATGGTAACATTGTGATACCTCTAATACGTGGTACAAGGAAACAGTAGATATTATGGAACGTATTAGATTTAATGATTTCAATCGGAATCGGAACCAGAACTGGCATCTGATTCATATTCTCCGACATTGATAGTGAATTTGTATTCTTGATCACAACCAAGATAAGCGTCGCTCATGAAGTACAGAGTGTAAGAGTGCTGGCCGGGAGCAGGAGCAACAAAATCCAGTTTGATCTTTGCTTTCTGTTGTAATGTTAGACGCTTGATAGAGAGTAAGGAGTTGCTCTTTGGGTCGCCGATAACTACCCACCAGCCTTCTTCACGTTTTTGTGGGAAGAATGGCGCGACTACTGGTCCAATTACTTCATCTTCCCGTTCCAATTGTACAATCACATTTACCGTGCCGCCGCTGTGCAATTTGTCCTTCTCTTGCACCTCATATGACATCTCAATGTTGGGATATCGGTTGCAGAATTTAGCTACGTCCGCCATCTGCGCATCCGTTAACTGTAACAGCCGATTTCGATCGTCATCCTCGAGCTCCATCACGTCGAACACGGTCTCTACGCCTTTATCGGTGCAGCGCTTGATGGTCTCCGTTGTGAAGTGTGGCAGTTGTTTCAAATACGAATCCTTGGACCACATCGCTTGTGTCACCATCTGCGCAAGTTCCATAGCAGCGACAGCAGGTGCTAACCATCCAGAGGAGCTCAGCACATCAACACAAGCTTGTATCAACCTCACGGCTTTACTCAGCACTAGTTCGGTGTCCTTTTGCAATTCTGGACCTAACTGTATCCTCGACAAATGAGCTTGCAGAAGAAGCTGCGCTTTTACGTGAGGATCGGCCATTCTAGTAGCTTGTGGCGCATGAGGTAGACGCGCGGCCAAACTTCTTAGTAAATTTTCTTCTCTTTGTCGTACTGGAACGCTCTCGTACTCAGCAGCCGCTGAAATAATCTCTAGCAAACCTCTAATTTTTGTCTTGTTGTTGAGAGATAAACTGAACAATTCGATAGTGGCGTAATTGATATAGTAATAGGCGGCGATCATTCCTAGATTGAGCGGTAAGGTATCCATCTCATCTTCTACAGCGACACATTTGGCTTGTTCCAGATCGGTTAATGTGCTCTCGACCAACTCGGACAGATGATCCGAGAGATGCCGATGCGTGACGCCTTGTAGGCCGTAATAATTAGGGTTTTGAGTGAGTCGTCGGTATAGGAAAGTCCATGTGAGGTAGTCGACTGCATCTTGTTTATTTTCAATGGTCTTCGTCACAATCTCCGCATTGAAGTGATCGTGCAGCCGACGATCCAAGTGGCTTTCTACTGGTAGTGGTTCATTCAGAAACTTTTTGAAAAAATCTTTTTTCGAGCTTTGGCACAGAAGCACGCACTTGGCGTCTTCGTCTTCTAGCGGACGATTAGCTCGCGCTACCATCTGTAGAACGTCTGTAATTGGGTAATCTTCATAAGCGTGTGTTTTACCGTTATAACACTGTGTATCCATGATCACGACAAGGTGGGAGTTGATAGATAAACCCCAGCAGAGATCCCTTGTGGCAACCGCCACTTGGATAGCTCCGCTGTCGAACAATTGCTCGACTAAACGACGATCATCGGTCGATAAACCCTCGTGAAGATAAGCCACACCTTGTGACAAGGTTTCCTTTAATGTTTTATCAGTCATTCGATCGAGGAATGGTTTAATGTCAGTCTCTTCTGCGTGGAAAAATCTCGAGGGTTGACCCTCAGCTGCTGTAAATGTTAGCAAGTCGATGGCTGTTAATCTCGCCTGCCGACGAGTGGGTACAAATACGATTACCGGTTTATGTGCGGCATGCCGGAGAATCGCGTTATACACTGGTTTTGCCATGGCGGCTAATCTTGATGCATTGTGGGTGACGTTTATACCTTGCACGTGCAGCTCTAAAGGTACCGGTCGCACAGAAGGGTGAAAATTGAAGGTTGCTGCTGCTGGTGCACCTAACCACTGTGCGGCGTCTTTGGCATCGGCCAACGAGGCTGATAATGCTATTATCCTGGTAGGTTTGTCGAGTTGCGAGGAGATGTAACGTGCTCGTGAACATGCTACTTCTAGCACAGGGCCCTCTTCACCACCGATTAGCTGCAGTTCATCCACGATAAACAGCTGGATGTTTTGGACGTTTTTCCGTTGTTTCCACCTACGTGATAACACGTCCCATTTGTCCGCAGTGGTGATAATGATTTGTCCTTTGGCCAGTAGTTTCAAATCCGTTCCTGTTTCACCGCTTAGCAGGACAACCTTTTTTCCCAGCTGTTGACTGAATTTTGCTACCCAGTCAGCATAAACCAATTCGGCTAAAGCTTCTTTGCTTACCATATATACGCATCGTCCTTCCGGATTGTGCGTTAGTAATCTTAGCACCGCAAATTCCGCGATGGTTGTCTTTCCTGAACCTGTGGGTGCTCCAACAAACACATTATCGTCGGAATTGTAAATTGCATTGAACACTTGCGTCTGTATTGGATTAAACTGTGGAAAATCAGAATAGATATTCTCGAATTTAGCATTTCGTAATGCCGTTATTGGCAGCGCCTGCAAATCCAGCAGTTCCGTAGGTGGTAGGTTCTTCTCAGGTAATATCAAATGTCGGAAACTTACGGGCAATTGTGTTTCTGCGCCAATCCATCGATCAGACACCACGCGCAAAAAGTACTGCGGTGGCAGAGGTTCAAAGACTGGCACGAAGAACTTAATCACATGTTCATCAGCCGCATACTTGGCCTTCAGCAAGAAATACTCGTGATGTAATATTACCTCCGAATCTACGTCCTCAACTAAAATCCAAAATGCTTCCGACATACCGTGAATCTTTTCATCCCACTGGAAATCCGGTGTAATAGTCAATACAACTCTTAAAGTGGAACGCGTAATCGGCTGGATATGTGTAGATAGGCCCAGTTTCGGAAATTGATGGACATATTTATGAATGGTCTTGCCTAATTTCGGCACGCGGATCAACTCGCCGATCTCATTAGGCCCTAGATCGTATAGTCTCTCCCACGGAAAGTTCTTCTTCTCGATCTTTTTCACGATTTCTTCCGGCATCTTGCGGAACTGTCTAAGCGGCGACATCGACTGCCACATCCTACGATCAATCATCTTGCAGATAGACAAGCACTTATCCGCCAATTGTGCCCAACCACGAAACAGAACTATTTCGAAGATAGCTCTCATGAGACGCGAAGCAGATTGCGTCACAAATACCATATCGGACATAAGAGCGAATCCTTCGAGTTTCAGTTGCGAAATATATGCTTGTAACAACACATTCACTTTCGCACTCGGTTCTTCAATGCTCTCCTTTACTGGAATCGGCACTCTTTCCATCAATTTCTGGAGTTCTAGCTTCTCTTCTTCTCTGACGTTTATATTTTTGAATTCGCTCGATAGTGAAAACACTCGGAATAATTCTATTTCACTTAACGTGCGTTTCAACAACTGATTGTACGTAGCCATTGTTTCATGAGTGCAATAATAATGAGACGCTATTCTACCCAACTCGGTCGCTTGAAAATTACCAGACTTGCGATCGTACTTGATCAAGCCACTGCGATCCAATCCGAGTGCCGCCGAGTGGATTATATCAGCTCTATGCAACTCTAACAAAGGATCTTGCTTCAATTTATCGTGACTTATCGCATATAGATTCGGGCAGCGAAGCATTCTAATGTAAAGATAAGTATAACCAAGCCAGGTGACCGCATCTCTGATATTCTGAATCGTACCTAGCACCACCTCCGCGTTTAACATGTCGGACATCTTGCTAATTAATTGAGATTCAATAGGTAGTTGTTGATTTAAGAGTGACAGATAATACTGCAACTCGCTATGATTCGTGATGAGGATACCTTCGCCTTTGGTATCATACTGCGGTCGACCGGCTCGTCCTAACATTTGCAACACATCTAAAGCACCCAGTTCGACCCATCTACCTTTCTCCGGGTTGTATACTTGGGTACCCTTGATAATAACCGTATGAGCCGGAAGATTGACGCCCCAAGCTAAAGTTGCTGTAGATACGAGAACTTGTATGTGTCTATCGGCGAAGAGATCCTCAACCAGTGTACGATCCACACGAGTCATACCAGCATGATGAATCGCAAAACCATATGGCAACAAATCCTTAAGTTCCTGATTTTTCACTTGTTCCGCCTCTGTTCTCAAAACCTCCATCGATGCCGAACCTTCTCTGAGGAATTGACCCAAAGTATCCTTCTCCAGGCACATGTCTCGAATAGCACGTGCTGTTTTTCCGGTTTCTTTACGTGAGTGTACGAATATCAGTACTTGATTTCTGCCGGCGTGTTCCATGGTCTTTTCATAGACAATCTCGTTCATCACCTGGAAGCGCTTCAATGCCTTCTTTTCGGTGACGCCAATATATTGCTGTTCCAAAGCTACAGGGCGGAAACTGTTGTCGAAGTAGAATAGCCCTGTTTCCGGTTTAATGCGCAAAAATGCTGCGACATCTTGATAATTGGGTAATGTGGCTGACAAGCCGACAAGACGTACATCTTCTTGAGTAGTTTCGATATTTCGTATCGTTCTTGCCACCAGCGCCTCTAAAACAGGACCTCTCTCGTCATGCAATAAATGAATCTCATCAATAATAATCAATCGTACTAATGATGTGAAAGTTTTCTCGCCACCCTTTCTTGTTATGATATCCCATTTTTCCGGCGTACATACTATCACCTGAGTAGCGGCAATTTGCTCTCGTGTTAACTGATGATCACCCGTCAATTCAGAGACAGTTAGATTGTATGTTGACAATCGCTTTCGGAAATTTCCGACCATTTCTTGCACTAGCGAACGCATTGGAGCGACATAAATTACTTTGAATTCATCTACATTGATTGTACCATCAGCGTTTATGTGCTTCCCAATTTCCCGCATCATGCACAATAAAGCCACGTTAGTTTTACCGGCTCCTGTTGGAGCACACAGCAGCAGATTCTCATCACTTTCCAACGCAGTTTGATATAAACGACTTTGTATGCGATTTAATGTCTTGAAGCCCTCAAAAGCGGGTTGCACATATTTGGGCAATTGTTCAATTGGATGCAGTTTCTCATTTTCTGCAAATGGCTTCGGTTTTAAAGCAGGAACATGAACTTCTTCATATCTGTAAATATTATTAAGTGATTATGTATTAAGAAGCAACAAAGATAGCAAAAATTTCAAGAAAAAATATACTATAATATCAAGAGATAATTAAGTGCAGATTATAGCTCTCGGTATATCTTTATGCAAACCGTCAAAGACACAATTACTATATCTCAATAATGGTTGGATCGATCAACCTTTTATTAAGCTCAATCGATTTTCTCATTTTACATGAGAAAAATGTCTTTATTTTTTGTCTCCATTCTGTACAGAAATATTATAATGTATTTATTGAAATTAGGTAACTTATACTTGAATAACTCTTTTTGTGGAAAAACTTGCATCTCCAAATTTCACTAAGAGAAACTTGTCATTGCTTGTTAAGAACATTGTATTTCTAACAAAAAATCTATTAATAGGGACTATTATAATATGGATTCCGCGTTATTATAAGAGTATTGCACATATGAACTATTCTATATCAACGTATATAAATGCATACGTTAGTTATGTACAATATGAAGAATTCCATTCGTACATATCATTCACTCAACACATGAATATAAATCCACACATACATGTTCCACATACAATATATGTGCAAATGTACATATATTGTATGTGGAATAATGTGTACGTGTATGCATTAGGATTTGTACATGTGAACTATTTTATATTTGATATAGGGGATAGGCAATAATGTATGTGCGTGTTCCTACGTGTGCATGTTAAATGGCTGTATTATACACATGAGTTCTTTTCAATTTAAATAAATATTATACATACATATGCGGATATACATTTACAATACGCTATGTAAATTATTGAAAATAAATTCACATACGTTCACATATACATGTATATATTTAAATATACGCACATGCAAATTCGTATACATATACATGCAAACATACTATTTCACATCATCCAATACATACATATAAACGCATATGTATGGTAATATTTATGCACTTAAGAAGAAATCCATATGTACATCCACTCAATATATGCATACAGGTTCACACATGCATTATTGTATGTGTTAGATGAAAATAACATGCACGTGAATGTATGGACTTCTATCTATGCACATATGTATACATATATATGTGAATGGATATGTATGTACATGTGGATTTTTGTGCATTTGTATATCCTTGTATAAATTATTTCAAAATGTATATGTATTTGTAAAAAAACATATTTGTAAAAAAAATATATAATATCCATATAAAATTATCTTTTTTAAAAAGGTAAAAAAGCAACAAGTACACGCATTCCTGTACAAAAGTTTTGATATCAAAAAGCGTTAGTTTGTAGTCGTATAATATATGATTGTAATACTTATGACTATATACAATAAAAAAAATCTGTATAAAATGGTATAATAATATCTTTTTACATTATTATTGATCATATTTTTAGTTGATATTTTTAGTTGATTTTTAGTTGATAACCTTTTAATTTAAAAAATAGTTTCATTATTTCACGATACAATTGTGCTATTCTACTGTGAATTCTGTTGCAATTTTTAAATTGTATAAGTCTTAAGACCAAATTGATGTACAAAATTTCGTGCCCATGTCACATTAAAAAATACATATATGTATAATGTTACATTAATTATATAAACATAATAAATAAAATTAAAAATATATTTAGAAAATTAAAATATCATTTTTAAAATGCTTACATGTAAATTTTTGATTTAAAAAGAAATATATATAAATTTAATAAATAACAAATTAACATGTGTGATACAATGTAAGAACATAAATAACAAAATTGAAACTTATTCAACATATTAAGTTTATACTACTTTATACCACATAATGTTATATGTTGTTACATGCACATTGTTCAATGGTTCAAAAAAAGAAACAAAAATAGTTTTAATGCTAACCGAGTGCACGAAGTTTTTATATGTCAGTTTGGCTCAAGATTATTTTATACAATTAAAAATTTGCAACAAAATTCGTAATAGAATAGCACAATCGATTGTGCAATACAAAAATTACTTTTAAAGTTAAAAGTAAATTAAAAATATAAAGAATAATAATGTAGACAAGACATTTTTATCATCATATTTTATACAACAAATTTTTTGCAGTATATAGGCATGCGTATTACAATTATTATGACAACTACAAATTGGCACTAGTTTTTTCCATTCTTTTGTACAGGAATATATATACTTACAATTAGTGCTTTTTTATCTCTTTAATTTTGTACGTTATATTACACTCACCCTTTTCGCTGTTTTCGAAAACTTCCGTCTGGTAGTTGACAACGTTTATTGGCCATGAAATGACTTCCCTGAGCGAATATCAGATCTTCCAAATCTATCAAGTTTCTTGTACCTTGAACCTGTCCCCCAGGTCCTCCTGTGTCTTCGTTCTCTTCTCGCCTCTTACGCTGTGATCTTGCTTCCATTGTCTCGTCAATGTCGTCTTCACCTTTACCTGTATCTAATTGCCGCAAGATTTTGGCAAGAATCGGATCATCGTTCATTTTGTTCCGGATCTTTTGTCTTTCTGATTCGGATTGTGAAGCAGCCAACATTGTACAGTACGCAACTGTAAATTTTAAATTTACTTGTATCCTTTTCTTTTGAAAATTAAAATATGAGATTTAAAAAAAACCACAAAAATATAAATATTAATTTTATTACTCATGCAATTCTTACCTGTATGTCTGTACTTTTTAAGCTGTTTAATGAAATCAAAACAGTTATAACCTAATAGAAGTACAAGTTGATTCTCGCATTCGCGATCGTCCGCAGCGTCTTTCAAGACAGCTAATACTTCGGTAGCTTTCTCTTGTGACATCATAGCATCATCATATATTCTACTTAATCTTCTTTGCAACCAATATGCATCTATATCTAATGGATGTAATGGTTTTTCTTTTTTCATTTCTTCTGTTCCACCCAACTGAAAAATTAATAGTTTCATACAAATATTCAAAATAAATTATTTTTCTAATAATAATTAAGCACAGATGAATAACATGACTCTATGTGAGATTAGTGTCCTGTATCATTCAAACTGCATTCTCAATCCCAACCTTCATGTCATCTTAGTTTCATAAGAGATTTATTGGAAAATTAAAGATCGTGAGTGAAAGTGTGTGAAATGAATAATAATCCATTACAGAAATAATAAAATTAATCGAGTAAAAACTTACATTTTCTGCATGAATTGCTCTATCATCATTAGCCTCTTCACCCTCGTCTCCTTCGTCATCATTTTCTCGAACTTCTCCATACACATCTTCATCATCTTCCTCACTACTCTCTTCAAACTGTACGTTGATCCCATATGTTTCGTCAATATTCTCATCATTTGTCGTACTTTTCTCATCACTGCCAAAATCTGTAATTTTCTTACCAAGGTTCACAAGCAATGCAAATCTTTCTTCTGCTAATAAACCAAGTAAAAGTTCCGTTTCTTTTTTCTTTTCTTTTTCTTTAAGTCTATCATTTTTCAATACAGCTAGTACTTCGTCAGCTGCACCACAAAGAATATCACGTGGTTGATCGCCTAACGCTTCTTGTATAAAACTGAGTAATACCTCATAAGTTTGACGGGTCTCTTGTGTTTTTGGACGATATACAATACCAACCATTTCATCCACACCTTCAGATAATAATGTTGCTCCTTTCATACGTGTAAAGTCATATTGTGCTTCATCACGTTTTTGTCGTCTATAGAATATCAAACAGATTAATTTCACATAATTCTTATATAACTTTTTATAAAATGTATCATTAGATTGTAATAAACTTTTTATAAAATTATAAAAAGGAAAACTATTTCCATATTGTTATTAAAATTTTAAAATTAATGATTGACATTGACAAAAATCATCATACTGATAATTTACACCAGTAATTGAATTGAGATCCAACTTTAGCCAGAGACTTTTGTTTCAATGTCCATTATTCTTTTGCTATCGCTCATGTCTTGATGATGGGATCAGAGATTCAAAGACATAATTTCAATAGTAAACATTTAGCAAAATATAAAATTCTATGAAATCACTGATCTTGAAACAAAACATTGTATACTTTCATTATAAATATCTAATGATTTGTTGTCAAGGAACAAGTGATACAAAGAATATAAAAATTAAGTTGAAACTTGCAAATCTGACTTTCTGATCTATGATAAACTCACTTGACTTTTCTTTCTTCTGCCTTGCCAGGTTTGGTGCGCTGAGCTCTATCACCCATACGTGTACCATCTAATTTTCCCACAAGGGACATAACCTCGCCGGTCGCCTCATCTCGGCTGCGTCGTTCTATTAACCGGACGTCAGCTTGTAAAACGAGATTGGAATTCTGTAAATGTTAGCAAAACACATCATACCATTAACCGTAACGTTAAACATTACGTGAGATAAAAATACATAATACAAATAAAATTAGTGTGTAAAGATAATTCAAAGCAACTAATGTTATTATTAAATAATCAACAATAAAAAATACAAATACCGCTTTATATTCGTATTGTAATTGTCGTGCAGCAGCATCCGCCATAATTACACTGTTCTCAATGAGTGCGAGAGCTTTCTATTAGCACAGTATACAGTACGTAGCGTATGTAATCAGAGAAACGCAATTGTTACTCCCTCCATGCTTTTCATGGTCGCCATGTTGGATCTGTAGCTATCCATTTGTAAACAACGCAGATTATCTCATGCAATTTGGTT
This sequence comes from Crematogaster levior, assembly GCA_901521435.1. Taxonomy (NCBI): domain Eukaryota; kingdom Metazoa; phylum Arthropoda; class Insecta; order Hymenoptera; family Formicidae; genus Crematogaster; species Crematogaster levior. Next base: position 134,443 of record CABEGB010000991.1, read on the forward strand.
ACTTCGAAACTTCACCTTCACAACTTTTATATGTAACGATACAATTTTCAATTAACATTTTTAAAGGTAAATAGAAATAATACAGGTTATGGTACAGTATAATTCTATCAACATAATTACAGAACATGTATATTTAAGCGGGGAGCACAGCTCTTGCATAATGCATAATACATATGCATAAGAAATTCGATTGGTCGAATTCCTTATGCACATGCTAATGGACCAATCAAATTTTTTATGCATATGAATTATGCGTTATGCAAAGGTCTGTGCTTCGGCCTTTAAGCGGGAAACACAGGGTTTGTTCGCGTCGCAATACCCCAATATGTTCCTACTCACTCCAATACGCTCCAATCTATAGTATACGTAACGTAATACTATAGTTTGGAGCGAGTAGGAGCATGTTGGGGCAAGCGACGCGAACAAACCTACAGCTTTTGCATAATGCATAATACATATGCATAAGAAATTCGATTGGTCGAATTCCTTATGCACATGCTAACGGACCAATCAAATTTCTTATGCATATGCGTTATGCGTTAGCCGGCGTCTACAATGAAATTTTAAGCCTTAAGCCATAAGAAATTAACCAATCATATTCGCTTATTCTTCTCAAATTGAACTGTGATTGGTCAATTTCTTACAGCTTGAGGCTTAAAATCTCATTGTAGACGACGGCTTATGCAATGGTCTGTGCTCCCCGCCTTAAGCGGGAAACACAGACTTTTGCATAAGCCGGCGTCTACAATGAAATTTTAAGCCTTAAGCCATAAGAAATTAACCAATCATATTCGCTTATTCTTCTCAAATTGAACTGTGATTGGTCAATTTCTTACAGCTTGAGGCTTAAAATCTCATTGTAGACGACGGCTAATGCATAATACATATGCATAAGAAATTCGATTGGTCGAATTCCTTATGCATATGAAAACGGACCAATCAAATTTCTTATGCATATGCGTTATGCGTTATGCAATGGTCTGTGCTCCCCGCCTTAGGTTGCGTTCCGATATTGGCTACGTTTACATCGTGGACTTGATACGCGTATCAAATAGTAAATAACTAGTACATTGATTCAACTATTGGCTGATCAGCTCAAATATACTACTTGATACGCGTATCAAGTGCACGATGTAAACTATGCCATTCACTGGCCTAGTTTACATAGAGCACTTGATACGCGTATCAAGTAGTATATTTGAGCTGATCAGCCAATAGCTGAATCAATGTGTAACGTCCGCCGAATAATTTGTATGACGGACGTTTACAGCTACCGATAGATGGCGCCACTTACACAGAAAAGGGGATGCGTTGGATATAATTCGCACCAATTCAAACGGATAATATAAGTTAAAATGTAAAATTACTTAAAATTTATATTTGCATGGACGGAAATTGATAATGTTACTATATATTCACAACGACACCTCTAATTGATAACACGTGTCCTTGACGTAATTTTTACTCGCAAACACAAAACTAACGATTTTTCCTTTTTTTTTTATATAACAATTTTACACGGACAAAACATGAGGAAAATACACAATCCATGCAGGTATAAATATCTACATTATGAAACCTTACGTAATCTCGTGACTAAATAACATAGCTATAAGTAGATAGTAAACCTAAAATCCCACACATTTGGGAACTCATAGTATACATATATATATATATATATATGTTCCACTGAGATTATTAATAAACAAATAACGGGAATATTAACGGCATAAAATAATTATTCTTTTCGAACTCCTTCTTCTCTTCAAACGAGTAGAAGAGACAAAGGAGCTCAGAAGCTGCTTATCTCCAAGGGGAGGTAGAGGAATGTATAACATAAACTACGGCCCCTTGAAAACTTTGCTTAGAGATTCCAAACGTGTGGGACAAAAACTTATAATATTCAATTTATTACCGTAACCCATTTTAGATAGTAGTAACTTAATTGTAAGGTGCGCTTAACAACAAAATTTTAGAAATAAGATACAGCGTAATACATCAAACGTTCAGGCGAGTACTTGTTTGGTAATTGAGTAAACATTTTAACGAAAAACCTTTTCCTCCCAAGACAATTCATATAAATAATAATATTATAACTAATTTCATATCCTTTGGGAAAAAGATACGGAATTGTTCTTAACACCCCAATATTAAGCGTACACTTAGATACCCCCACTCTGATGTCTCCCTCCGCTTTGTCTCGAAAGAGTGTCACAAAGCGAATAGCAGGCAGTCTCAATTAGATCCCCGTCAAGTTCAGTCACAAAAAGGAAAGGGCTTTTTCCAATATCCGAACACTGTATCGTTGTATCTTGTTAACGCCCTAAATTACTTGGAAGCGACAATAAAGGAAACTATTGTATTCTACATGGAAAATTGTATCTGAACGGAAGCTTGTGTTGATTCCGAATAAAATTTCGGACAAATTGTAATAATCCCGCAAGCTTAAGGTAAATCTTAGCTGTACACACCTAACTAACACGACACTAGTATTTTCATATCATTAATTCTATTATATGATAATTATAAATCTGATTACACTCTGGTTTATCTTTATATTAGTGTGTTACTATTGGTCATTATTCGGTTATCTTCGTTTTTTTTTGCATTATATTACATCTTTTATATAATAACCCCCATTCGTATACCGTTTAGTTTATTCATATATTACGTTTCATACACATTGTATTGTTATTTTATCACACTTATACGTTATATTCATTCACGGATGTCGTTAACCATTATTAATAACAACCAGGTTAATCATGCTATATGTTTATTGTATTATCCCCCCCCCCGTTTCCATATAATAATTCATCGTAGCTTTCATTACCAGGGATTCTCTCTGTCTCTGCCATTTAACTATCTTATTTTATTTTGCCACCCTTATCGAAATTCGGTACGTAATTCCCTGTTAATGGTACTAATTTTGTAAACTAAATTGAATTATTATTATCATTACTATAAATATATACATATATTTCCTTTCCTCGCACGTTTATACCTCACGACCCCCGGCTCATGGTTAGTACTATCGATTATAATATTATAAAATCACATAACTTCTGGATTCTAATACGTGGAGTGAACGCCGTAATTTCCGCTCGGTTACTGGTTTTGCTCCCCTTTGCAAATCAATGATTCGAATGATAGTAGTCCGATTGATCGAGTTTTAAGTCAATTATCCCGCGGTTCTCAGCGCCATCTTGGACGTAACAAATGTACTAGTTATTTACTATTTGATACGCGTATTAAGTCCACGATGTAAACGTAGCCACTGCCAGTACTAAAAATCTATAGTTTGTGTCACGTATACTATAGATTTTCAGTACTGGCAGTGCATATATGTAATTCTACTATGGGTCTGTTCTTTTCAGCTACACTGCTGAACTAGTGCAATAAGTTAGAGTGAAAAAATATATGTATGTCTCATTCTAACTTATTGCACTAGTTCAGCAGTGCAGCTGAAAAGAACAGACCCTATATTGCTAGAAGAGTGCCGACCTCAGGGTCAAACATTACGGTACACATGGTATAAATACAAGGGTATGCTCTTGCGCACGCGACCAATCAAAATTGTCAAAGTGTGACGTCACAGATAAGCGGTAAATTTGAAACTATTGTTTCCAAGCAGCTTATATTAGCAGCATTCTCGTCAAATATACATTTGATTTAAAGTTTGCAGAAAAAAATCTATTTTGAAGTAATATTTTATGAACTAATAAATATTCTGTAATAAAGTATAATATAAATAAACATTATAAACTCAATATAGAAAAATTTAACATAAAATAAACATAAAAATATTAATATCTTTTTCGTTAAGGTATTAGCATTTTTTTCTTAGATATTAACATTTTTATCGATTACGTAGATTTGAGCTCCCTCACTTACGTCACTTTATGCAGATAGTTTAATGACCACAATAATAATAACAACATAAGGATACTATGAAAAGGATTTATTATTTGTAAATTTGGTTAATTTTTTTTTCTTATTCTGAAATCTATTTTCTATAGCAATAGTTTGATTAATTACCCTCACTCTAATGTAGGTTCTTGTCCTAACAAGCACTGAGGGTCGCCATGTTTAGTCGAACCGTTCGGATTGTCTGATTGGCTCTGAGTGTGACGTCACACTTTGACTGCGCAGTGGGTGAATATGAGATGAGCATACCCTTGTATTTATACCATGACGGTACAGACGTATAATAATGGGTCTGTTCTTTTTCAGCTGCACTGCTGAACTAGTGCAATAAGTTAGAGTGAAAAAATATATATATGTCTCATTCTAACTTATTGCACTAGTTCAGCAGTGCAGCTGAAAAGAACAGACCCCATCTCTCTCTCGCGCACGCTTCAGCTGCTTTGTGCGCATGCGCTAACAGCGTTAGTCAGACACGACCAGGGATGCGTTCGGGGAGCTCGCTATCACGCTATCAACCATGGTGTAAGGAATATAAGGTGAAGTATTGCGCATATGGCGGCGACTTAAAATTTCAACCAATCAAATTTGCCCGGTGAGGAAACGCGCCAATTATAAATGTAATAAGTTATTTAAAAATAAAAACAGTATTTATATTTATATTAAAATTTATTATATTAATTTTATCAAAAATATTCAAAAAGAAAACAAGTAAATACAATAAAATACTTAAAATGAAATAAATTTTAAAATAATAAATGAAAAATAACAACGTATAAAATAATAGCCTGACTAAAAAATTAAAGACTAATATTGCACATATGTTTTAATTTTGTTTTATTTTTTTTAATACTTGTCATAACAATTTTTTTATTTTTTTCTCTTAATCTAATGTACGTTCTCGTTCGTACCAAACATGCAACAACCTCTCTTGGAAATTCATGGCGTAATTTATTGTATACTAGCTCGGTCAGTTTATCAAAAATTTTATTTCCGACATTAAAGTCATTTCCATGAAATGCGATAAATTCATTATCCATTACTTTTGCGGCTTTAAAAAAATTCTCAGAAGGACGAATGCAGTTCCCTCGAGAGATACATGATAACCAGTCTTCAGCGGGGGCCATCACTTTAGTTTTACAACCTAGGTCAGGATATTTATGCCGAAATCTGTGAGCAACGTAACCAGCTATGTAAATGAGAGCTTGAGTTTCTATGTGTTCTTGAGCAACGTTGACCTCGAACTCTTGTAACAGTTTCAACTCATTCTCAGTAGCAGAATATTGTTTTATTTGTGTAGCTATAAAACAAAGTAATATATATGTACATCATTTAAATGTAAATAATTAATTAGCCAAGAAACATAATATGAACATTTGTTGGGAAATTATTATAAGTGGTCAAGAGATCAAAGGATATTCGATACAATTATACAATATGTACTTGTGTCATCACTTACGAAAGAGACCAGCTATATTCTTTGCACCATGCTGTCTACCATATGCCGGCCATATTGAATTTTGCATCACCGGGCATATTTGATTGGTTCGTTGTTTCTCACTAGTTTTGAACCACTGCGCATCCATCGGAATGCTTTACCTTATAATCTTTTCACCATGCTATCAACGCTAAAGGTGCAATTTCACGCAGCGAGTAAAAGCTAGCGTTTTACCCCCTCTCCACCGCCACCCAAGGCAGCGATAAAAAGCTATTCGCTTTCGCCTCTTGCTTTTTCATGGAGCGAATAAAAGCTAGCGTTTATCCCCACTCCACCGCAAAGCAAACCAGTGTTAAATGCTGTTCGCTTTCGCTTCCTATTGGCTGCGTTCCGATATTCACTGCCAGTACTGAAAATCTATAGTTCGCGTCACATACACTATACAGCGATACAACGATTTTCGACAGAGATGACTAAGATGGCTGCAATTAGCGAATAGACGCTGAAAGTTCGACGAGTCATCTTAGTCATCTCTGTCGAAAATTGATGGAGTGGGGGTAAAACGCCAGCTTTTACTCGCTGCGTGAAATTGCACCTTAACACTACAAACTCCGTTCGCAGAGCAAAGATAGCGTTAGCGAATGCAAGCTCCATGAACAGCAATAGCGTCGCGTTTGATCTAACATATGAAATTTTAACGATTGCCGTTGTTATAATGCGTGAAATAATAGATTCTGATTCTTCATCATCAGAAAGCAATGATGAAGACTTAGAAATGATAAAAGATTGTTTAAATTTAAGAAGACATATTCCAAGAATTTCAAATTACGTGTCACATATAATACCAAATTTAACTAAAGAAGAATTCAAAGCTCATTTCAGGTATGATTTATTAATATTAATAATTTTTGTTTAAAAAAATTACATTTTACGTCTAATATAAATAATACACAGTAAAAAAAAACTTCAATACTATTCCGCTTCACTATTGTACTGTTCACAGAGCTGGCAAACGCTATTAAACGCTATCGCTACCGATGCACTACCTTGAGAGGGATAGCATTGATAGCGCGAAATTATGACGTAAAACACTACCGTCAGTGACATCACGATAGTGTTCGGTAGTACTATCCGATAGCTCCATGAACAGCCGTAGTGCTATATAGCACTACCAGCGAGCTCCCCAGCCCCCAGGTAATGTTTTCTCTTTTCGTGTTTTTTCCGTCTCATTTTCTAATGCTTAGCCTCTCGCTCACACTCGCTCAATAGACGCGCCTGCGCATAACGAGGCTTCACCGTCTGCCCATATTTGGAATTCGTGCGTTTCTCTTTTATGGGCCTCGATCCTCTCATTGTGACGATACGGAACTAGCAATAAGAAGTATTACATATATGGTCCTCGAACGAGTGTTCGAACCCGAGCTGAAAATATTATTAGAGGTCCCACGAGTATTACTAAAGACGCTAAATCAGAATTAGAGTGTTGGGAATTGTTTATTTCAGATAGTATGTTACAAAATTCAAAGAGGAAGGACAGTAACTGACAACAAACTGGCAGAATTGATGTGTTGGTTGAACGTTATTTATTGATTCTACGTTTCGACCATGGGTTTTGGTCCTTATCAAGTATATCTACAAATATGCAACAAAATGAAATAACACTTATCTAGGCGCAATGTAATACAATTGAAAATACTCACATTACAATTAATTCGGTAGAAAACATGATGACACAACTATGTGTTTTTAAGTAACATTTTGTTAAAAATTATATAGACGTGTAAGACGTCTGTCGCTGGTGACAACGAACATTAGACTAATGGATGATTATGAATTTCTTAGTGTCAAATAGGATAAAATTATAATAAATAACTATAAATATAAAAAGAGAGGAAAACTAAGAATGTAACAATATATAAAAGTATAAGAGTCGGGTCAATAATCTAAAATGTCAACAATAAATAAGTGAGGATATGTCAATATGTAAAATTAAATAGAGAAAAAGGAAAAACGGAAGAACAATGTATGAAAGTGTAACAATCAGGTCAATATTATAAAAGTTAAATAATAAATAGGAGCAGACAAAACATAAAGGATCGAAGTTATAAAATATTCAAGAGTCCGTCGTAAATGGCCGTTAAATTTTCGGTATCCTTTTGGGAATTTATAGCGGAAACACTTCTTTTAATAAAAAGCATCTCAGCTATCTCCCTTTTTCTTCTATGTGTTTCTCTGTGTAAAATTTTTGGATTGTCCCAATCGAATTCATGGCATAAAGATAATCTGTGATTGCTTACGACTGATTTATTCGTTGTCTGTTTTTTAATGTTCTTACGATGTTCGTTTAATCTAGTTATTAAGTGTCGTTTTGTTTGCCCTATATAACATGCATCGCAGCTCAAACAATCGATCTCATAGACAATATTGGTGTTATTAAAAACATTTAGTGAATCTTTTCCATTCTTTATAATGCAATTCAATTTGTTGAAAATTGAGTATATGACTTTAAGACCGGTTTTGTTCAAGATCCTTTCTATGCTTCTGGCATTTTCATGATTGAACGGTATAACTATGCAATTATTGGAGTCAAAGGGAATAGTGTCTTGTGTGCTATTTCGTCTGTGTTGTATTTCTTTAAGTCTTTTGTTAATGTGGTGATTGATTATATGTTGCGGGTATAGGTTGTTGTGTAAAATTTTTTTGATAATGTTAATATTGTTGATGTGAAATCTTTCATCTGAAAGGAGGATGGCTCTGTCGACAAGGTGAGTGATGGTGTTTTTCTTGTGTTTAAACGGATGGTTGGAGAGGTAATTCAAGTATCTTCCGGAGAAAGTAGGTTTTTGGTACAATTTGTATTAAGTGTGCTATTGTTTCTAATAATGGTGGTATCAAGGAAGGAGGTGAGTCGTTTTTCCAGTTCGTATGTGAGAGGTGAGGGCGCGGATGGTAGTTATTGAAATTGTCTGAATGATGACAATTTCGGATGTAGGAGCAATCATGAAAATGTCATCTACATAATAGAATACGTACAATTGAATATTTTTAAGCATTGTGTTTTGAGATCATCCATTACGATGTCGGCCTAATATGGCACATAACTTTACTTATCACAAATTGGTTTGAAACCACTTTCTCGATGATGCTTGAATTACCTCTCCAGCCATCCGTTTAAACACAAGAAAAAGTACCATCACTCACCTTGTCGACAGAGGCCATCCTCCTTTCAGATGAATTTCACATCAACAATATGTGATATCAAAAATTTTGTAACCTATACCCTGCTATATAATCAATCACCACATTAACAAAAGAACTTGAAATACAGCATAGACCCGAAAATAGCACACAAGACTGTCCCTTTGACTCAATAATATTGTATAGATTCAATCATGAAAATGCAGAAGCATGAAGGATCTTAATTTCAAAACCGATGTAAGAATCATATATACTCAATTTTCAGCAAATTGGTGCATTATAAAAAGTGGAAAGATTCACTAAAATGCTTAACAATATGTCTATGAATCGATTGTTTGAGCTGTACGTGCATATGATACCATATAGAACAAACAAAACGACATAACCAATAACTAGATTAACAAACGAACATCGTAGGTAGGTAAAACAGACAACGAATAAATCGGTCGTAAGCAATCTGAATTATCTTTACTCTTATGAATTCGTGGGACAATCAGAAATTTTACACAAGAAACACATAGAAAGAAAAAGGAGACCAAAGCTGAGATGCTTTTTATTAAAAAGAAGTGTTTCCGCTATAAATTCCCAGGATACCGAAAATTTAACGGCCATTTACGACAGACTCTTGAATATTTTATAACTTCGATCTTTATATTTTGTCACTCTATTTATTGAGTAACTTTTATAATATTGACCTGATTGTTACACTTTCATACATTGTTCTTCAGGTTTTCCTTTTCTCTTAATTTTACATATTGACATATCTCACTTATTTATTGTTGACATTTTAGATTATTGACCCATAACTCTTATACTTTTATATATTATTACATTCTTAGTTTTCCTCTCTTTTTATTTATAGTTATTTATTATAATTTTTATCCTATTTGACTAAGAAGAAATTCATAATCATCCATTAGTCTGTGTTCGTTGTCATAACACGACGAACGTCTTCACGTCTATATAATTTTTAACAAATGTTACTTAAAAGAAAACACGTATTATCATGTTTTCAATTAATTGTAATGTAGTATTTTCAGTGTATTTACATTGCGCCTAGATGAAAAGTGTTATTTCATTTGTTGCATATTTGTAGCCAGATATGCTTGTGTCAGGACAAGGCCATGGTCGGTAAGAATCAATAATAACGTTCAGCAACACATCAATTCTGCCAGTTTGTTGTCAATTACTGTCCTTCCTCTTTGAATTTACATCACTGGCAAGAAAAGATTCTTACATTTGTGTTAAAAATATTTTGATTCACACAAATGCGGAAATGAACTAAAACAGTACATTATCTCTGACTAGCTTACATATCACATGAGAAGAAATCAATCTGAATGAGTGAGAGCAACTGTTAGTTTGCTGTTGCTTTGACTCAGTCGATCTGCAAGGGGCAAAATCAATGGTGCGATCCCATGGTTGCGGAACAATATGCGCAAACGCGGAATTGGCGGAACGCTCATGATTGGTTCAATCTGTTTTACGTTCGTTCCGCCAGTTTATCCGCAATTTTATTTTATCCGCACAGGGTGTGCAGATGTACGGATGCTAAATAACGTAATATTATTTAAGGAGTCTGATGTCAGATGAAATAGGTTCTGGAACAACATATTCTTTATGGATTGGCTGGTCTGATAATAATGCTTTAATTGATTGCATTTTAATTGAGAGTTGCATTATTTTAAAAATAACCCATATATTTTCCGTATCCTCCGGTAACATTTCTTTTTATAAAGATTCTCCTTTTTGTTGAAATCTTCTTTCAATGCTAAATATAGGTCGCACTTTTTAATATTGTCGTTTCTTATTTCTTTTGCGTCTATTTTATATAATACATATAATTTTGCAATTTTGCAGCATTCTTGCTTTAAATATATACTTTGTTTTAACAAATTTAATAATTCATAAAATAATAATGAAACAAACTTTCTACAATTTCATTTATGGAGTTTTATATTAACAATTGTTGCAGGTTATGCATATTTTGACAGGTATCTGCACGGTTATGTGATTCCGATCCACCGCAGGATTTTTCCTATGTCGATGAGCGGAATTTGCAGATGCAATCAATTCAGAGCTAATGAAGATAAAGCACTATTCAGTAGATCTCCTTAGAAAGTGATCTACGGGGAAACTCTTACGGAGGTGGTTAATGCGCATTCAAATTCCGTTCAATAGGGCTGCACCTTCAGCAGCGGGCAGAATCAGCAGAACGAAGCCACAACCAATCCTTGAGCAGTTCCTTAATTCGCGTTACGCATACGTTTGCACACCATGCACCATAAATGATCTTTGTGGCGTACAGACGAACAGGAATAGAAATATTTAGAACAAACATGTCACTGCATCGTTTATTTTTATGAAACTGTTTGAGATTTGATGATAAAATACGCGCGATCAGAAAGAGTTATTTTTACAAAACTGTTGAGATTTGATGATAAAAATACGCGTCGGAAAGAAAAACTGATAATTTAGCAGCTATAGAGATGTTCATAAAGAGTTCGTTCAAAATTGTGAAACTGCGTATATTCCAAATGAATATCTTAATAGATGAAATGCTTTTGGTCTTCTGCGGAAGATGTAGTTTTCAGTTAAACATCCCTGAAAAGCCTGCAAAAATGGGATCAAAATAATTGCGCTCGCTGATTCCAAAACATTTTATATTTTGAAGTTAGAGGTTTTATGGGGAAGCAACCATCTGCAAGACCATTCGCTCTCAGCAACTAAAGCATTTGACGTCGTTGAGCATGTATTATTGCCCCTATATCTGGAACGAATAGAAATTTGACATTTGATATGGTTTACCAGTTACCCACTCTGATGCATTTATTGAATGAATATAAGTTGCCCATACGGAAAAACACTCAAAAGAGACTCAAAGTAACGCTCAATTTGAGTATTATTTCGGACCTCAACGAAGTGACGAGAGTGATACTCAACTTGAGTGTCAATTTTACAATTATTAGGGCCTATCAGACAAACTTGCACAGTCATAAACGTATACATGAAAGTGATTGATTCATTTTCCTTATACATTTCTTTATTGGACCGATCTTTATACATACGTTTAT
>CABEGB010000991.1:146123-260791 GCA_901521435.1 Crematogaster levior
TTCTTTCCGCGTTTCCGCGCTTCATATAATGGCACCCTCATTATAGTATCTCTACCGTCTGCGAAAGCGCAGTTTGTCGTTCGTTTACGCAGGAATGTATCCCATCTGCGCAGCTACCTCGGAGCTCTGGATGCTCTGCTCGCAGTACTGCATAAAAAAATGTAAACGTTGTACCCGTTCCGAAAAATTCAATATAAATTATTTTATTAAAATTAGAAATGAAAAAGGTGGAGGACAACTCCTCCAAATCGATCCAACGTATTTTGATCAAATTGACCTAAAAATTCACAGCTATCAAGAATGTAAATTAAAAATAATCTATAGGTTAGGTTAGGTTTACAACGTAAATAGTAGCTCATCAGATTTTGATTCATAGGGGAGATAGTGATTCTGATGAAGAGTTGCTGTTATTGAGCAATACAGTATTGTTTATTTAATTTATTAATTTAATTAATATTTTAAAAGATTGAATAAATAATATATATGTTAAAAAAGTCACACACACATTCACATGCATTTTTTGTCCATAGAAACGAATGGAAGTGTCGAAAGTGAAAAGTAAGTGAAAAATTACCACGAAAAATTACAAAAAATTTGTTTACAGAAAATTCAGATTGTTTTCAATGTTAATCAAAAGTAAAACCTAACCTAACCTATAGATTATTTTTAATTTACATTCTTGATAGCTGTGAATTTTTAGGTAAATTTTACGAGATCCTTAGCACAGTGGATAACATTAAAAGGAAAAATTAAATCCATTTTTGAAAATTAAATTTTTTAAATCAAATGTGCTTAAAGATATGATTTTAAAAAACAATTCATACCTAACCTTTAACCTTTAAACAAACTATAAAGCAATTAAATATCTTCAAAATATAGATAGTTTCTACATTGTTTATACAGTTTTCCTATTGGAAGATACCATGGATCTGAAAAGATATGGATGGAGTCTATAGCAAGGGGGCTGTGAAATTTGCGGTAAGGGGAATGCATAGTGCTGTCTCTTTCTGTAGGTAACCTTCGGCTTTGTAACGAATGTAACCGAAGATATCCGAACTGCGCATTGCGTCTTGTATGGGATATATAATCTTTCGGGAATCATCGGATATGCGACGGAAACATACGAAGGTTACCTACAGAAAGAGACAGCACTATGCATTCCCCTTGCCGCAAATTTCACAGCCCCCTTGCCCGTATACACACTTTAGACTCCATCCATATCTTCTTTAGATCCATGGAAGATACAATCCGAGCAGCTATTCACGCAGATGCTCGTTCGACGAATTACGTCACGTGACTAACAGATAAGAGACGCAGTGGATGTGCTAACCGCTGCGTAAATGAATTGTACATACTCTTTGTTTCACGGAGATCTCCTCCTCTCTTACTTCGTGCGTTTAACAGAAGTCAACATTTAATAAGTGCTTTACGTTGTTAGTTATGCATAATTGTGCTTTATGTTGATATACTTCTAAATCTAGGGAATAATTCAATCTCAACACAGATCTAAAAGTATCCAATCAGCGCAAAGCGCTGACTTCTGCTAAATATGACCATTATATTCTGTTAGCAAATTTTTATATATTTCTACAAGTACTTTTACTTCGTAATTTCTACTGGCATTCTATCAACAAAATTTGAAACAAATACTTTTAAAATCTGGCTTTGACAAATTTACCTATCCAAATAAGTACTTGGGTAAATAAATACTTGGGTAGGAGATGGAAAAAGTTGCTTCTCCCACACGTGTGTGAAGTTGGCCCCGCACTTTTCGAATTCTATATTTTTATGAATTGTGCTGCATTGTGCTACGCTTGTGCCATATTGTGCCGTAAACCACAATTCTGTAACTCAAAGCATATTCAAGAAAATAAAAAAAAACAAAATTTTTGATAGCCCCGCACTTTTCGAATTTTGACTTTTTTTTTATTGTGCCGTATTGTGCTACAATTGTGCTAACTTGTGCCGCAAACGCGAGATCGATAACATCAATAACAATTAAGAAAAAAAATAAAAACAAAATTAAGATAGCCCCGCACTTTTTCACGATTAAACTCACGATTTTTTTATAAATTGGCACTAACTTGTGCCGTATTGTGCCGTTGGAAAAATTTGAATATCTCATCTTGTTTCGATAAAAAAAATTCACAAAGAAAAATTTTAAAAATACATATCAATCACACTACAATGTAAATATAAAATTTCTGCGAGCTGTGCTGAATTGTGCTAAGTTGTGCTATTCAAATTCTACAAGGCACATGCATGAAAAGCAAGGATTAGTATGAGGGGGGTCAATAAAATTAAAAAAAGAGGTGAGGGTAAAAAAAAATTTGACATTTTCGAATTTTTTGTTGTTGTGCCGTATTGTGCTACAATTGTGCTAACTTGTGCCGCAAACGCGAGATCGATAACATTAATAACAATTAAGAAAAAAAATAAAAACAAAATTAAGATAGCCCCGCACTTTTTCACGATTAAACTCACGATTTTTTTATAAATTGGCACTAACTTGTGCCGTATTGTGCCGTTGGAAAAATTTGAATATCTCATCTTGTTTCGATAAAAAAAATTCACAAAGAAAAATTTAAAAAATACATATCAATCACACTACAATGTAAATATAAAATTTCTGCGAGCTGTGTTGAATTGTGCTAAGTTGTGCTATTCAAATTCTACAAGTCACATGCATGAAAAGCAAGGATTAGCATGAGGGAGGTCGATAAAATTAAAAAAAAGGGGTGAGGATGAAAAAAAATTTGACATTTTCGAATTTTTTGTTGTTGTGCCGTATTGTGCTACAATTGTGCTAACTTGTGCCGCAAATGCGAGATCGATAACATCAAGAACAATTAAGAAAAAAAATAAAAACAAAATTGAGATAGCCCCGCACTTTTTCACGATTAAACTCACGATTTTTTTATAAATTGGCACTAATTTGTGCCGTTGGAAAAATTTGAATATCTTATCTTGTTTCGATAAATAAAATTCACAAAGAAAAATTTTAAAAATACATATCAATTACACTACAATGTAAATATAAAATTTCTGTGAGCTGTGCTGAATTGTGCTAAGTTGTGCTATTCAAATTCTACAAGGCACATGCATGAAAAGCAAGGATTAGCATGAGGGGGGTCGATAAAATTAAAAAAAAGATAGAAAATAAAGGTCTTGTAGAATTTGAATAACACAATTTAAATATTACAATTCAGCACAGTTCGCAGAAATTTTATATTTACATTGTAGTGTGATTGATATGTATTTTTTAAATTTTTCTTTGTGAATTTTTCCAACGGCACAATACGGCACAAGTTAGTGCCAATTTATAAAAAAATCGTGAGTTTAATCGTGAAAAAGTGCGGGGCTATCTTAATTTTGTTTTTATTTTTTTTCTTAATTGTTATTGATGTTATCGATCTCGCGTTTGCGGCACAAGTTAGCACAATTGTAGCACAATACGGCACAACAACAAAAAATTCAAAAATGTCAAATTTTTTTTCACCCTCACCCCTTTTTTTTAATTTTATCGACCTCCCCCCATGCTAATCTTTGCTTTTCATGCATGTGCCTTGTAGAATTTGAATAGCACAACTTAGCACAATTCAGCACAGCTCGCAGAAATTTTATATTTACATTGTAGTGTGATTGATATGTATTTTTAAAATTTTTCTTTGTGAATTTTTTTTATCGAAACAAGATGAGATATTCAAATTTTTCCAACGGCACAATACGGCACAAATTAATGCCAATTTATAAAAAAATCGTGAGTTTAATCGTGAAAAAGTGCGGGGCTATCTTAATTTTGTTTTTATTTTTTTTCTTAATTGTTATTGATGTTATTGATCTCGCATTTGCGGCACAAGTTAGCACAATTGTAGCACAAGTTAGCACAATTGTAGCACAATACAGCACAATAAAAAAAAAGTCAAAATTCGAAAAGTGCGGGGCTATCAAAAATTTTGTTTTTTGTATTTTCTTGAATATGCTTTGAGTTACAGAATTGTGGTTTACGGCACAATATGGCACAAACGTAGCACAATGCAACACAATTCATAAAAATATAGAATTCGAAAAGTGCGGGGCCAACTTCACACACGTTTCTCCCACTTCAAAAAAATTCTAACTTAACCTAACCTAATCTAAACTTATTTCTAGTTAAAAATCAAAAGTAGGTTAAAATTTTTCAGGGAAAGAGTGCAAAAGATGAAAACTTTACCGCCAAAATATCTATTTACTCTCTATAGAGTATTGAGTAAAATTTTCCTCAAATAAGACGTTTTGGAATGCAACTAAATATATATGCAAATAAGTTAAAGAACGTTGAAAAATTATTAATAAATTAATTGAATTGTATGTTGAATATCCTAATTTGTATAATAACCATATTGAATACGAATTTATTGTATTACTGTATTTAACTGCTCAGTGAGAAATGATTCATCGATCGATGTCGAATCAACGTCGATTTGACGGTTTTTACGTTAATTCACCATCATTTCGACATTAATCGACGAGTCATTTCTCACTGGGTGAATTTTTATTTCAATCACTGCAAACGAGTAACTCTTTTTTTTTAAATTATTATAATTATAAATACATATCTAAAAACATTAACAAAATAAATATTTGTATAAATCTAATTTATTGCAACTCTTTTTATATATCTATATAATCTTATATATCTAACATAAAGTCGAAAATTTATATGGAAATATATTTTGTTTGCATCTGATGCACTCAAGAGAATAATTATTTTTAAGGGGATGCTGTACTCGTCTGTTTTACCTACAAAATTACTAGAATTTTCTAACACACGGCATTTTATATTGGCTGAATAGAATTAAAAATCCTTTTCCAGGATTAAAGTATACACCTAAACGAAGCGCGCTTGCGTCCTATATTCACTGAAAAAGAGAAAAAGTAATAAAAAGGATAAATTTACATATCCATTTACCGACTTTCTGAATGAACATGGCGTCTCGACCTGTCAACTCGTGAAAATATTCGCTTCGTATAAAAGTTATGTAGCTTTTATGAACAAAACAATACCCAAGCGGCTGTAGACGGCCCAGCAGAACATTGTAAAATTGTATAAACTGTGCCCAGTGGTCTAATTAAAAAATGCCATGTGTTAGAAAATTTCAGTCCCTGTGCGCCCGAAATATCGATAAAATAGAGTGAAAAAAGTAACAAATTTAGTTCATAGATATTTTAGTAGAGGGTGTTGCAATCAGGAGCGAAAATCGCACTTCACGCACACGAGGAAAAAGTCCATGTACGTGTGCGCTTGGCGTTCGGCTAGCTTCGGATAGCAGAAGAACGCAGACATATCTTCCGTCTCCTTCTCTCTCTTTCTCTCGCTACGGCTGACACGCTTGGCGATCGAGATTCGAGAACTATTATTTCTTACAAGGAGATGGTCAAGCTTCCCACCTGAGATTTAGCTAAATTTCAGTATGTTGTTACATACTGATACCTCTCCTACTAATATAAAATATGGTACAATAACTCGTACCATCATTTTATAAGAAATAATTGTAAAGTCAGTCACGTACGTAATCTACCGATTCGATAAACCTACTTTTCAAGCAATGAGCGTGGTCGTGTTAGTAAGTCGAGCGGCTAGAACGCTGGAGATCACGAGTTCGAAACAATCTTTTTTTTTCTATTTCTTAAAAAAAATTTTTTTTAATGTGTCTAAATAATTTATTATGCAATATATTTAACCTATATTAATCGTTAAAAAATATTATATTTATATAATAAAATTATATATAATTATAATATTTTATATTTTATTTTATGTTTTATTTTTTTAATATTACATTTATATAATATTTTTTAACGATTAATATAGGTTGAATATATTGCATAATAAATTATTTAGACACATTAAAAAAAATTTTTTTTAAGAAATAGAAAAAAAAAAGATTGTTTCGAACTCGTGATCTCCAGCATTCTAACCGCTCGACTTACTAACACGACCACGCTCATTGCTTGAAAAGTAGGTTTACCGAATCGGTAGATTACGTACATGACTGACTTTACAATTATTTCTTGTAAAATAATAGTACGAGTTATTGTACCATATTTTATATTAGTAGGAGAGGTATCAGTATGTAACAACATACTGAAATTTAGCTAAATCTCAGGTGGGAAGCTTGACCATCTCCTTGTAAGAAATAATAGTTCTCGAACCTCGATCGCCAAGCGTGTCAGCCGTAGCGAGAGAGAGAGAGAGAAGGAGACGGAAGATATGTCTGCGCTCTTCTAGCTAGCTGAGCGCACATGTACATGGCTTTTTACTCGTGTGCGCGCTACATCGCGCACGCGAAGAAAAAGCAGTGTACGTGTGCGCTCGGCGCTCGGCCAGCCAGAAGAACACGGACATATCTTCGCATTATAAATTTTTATACATACATACGTACATACATACATATATACATATATATATATATATATATATATTGGCTTAAGAATAATTTTATTGGATTAATAAGATATTTACGATTAAAATCACACTAATAAGCACGATCCAGTGAGAAGAGATCTATCGAGTCGACATCAAATTGACGTTGATGTAAATTGCATCGATCGATATCAATTTGATATCGATTTGATGGTCATTTCTCACTGGAGATATAAATTGGGTAATTTTTAAGTAGATTAACCATACATATTTAATTAAAAGTAATCCGATTTATGTCATGTTTGGTGTCATTTTAATCGTGAAAATCTCATTAATCCGTTAAAATTATTTTCAAATTCATAAAATGCGAAATAAATGTTCTAGGTTTTATTTTATTCCATGTTTACTTTTCATAGATAAGCGAGCTCTTTAAAATCCTCGACGCTGAAGCGCGAGGAAAGCGAGAGAGAGAACGAGTAAGGAGCAAGCGAGATGGAAACATCTCGCAACAACAAAGAGAGTTCCGAAGTCTCGACGCGAGCCTATCTTAATCTCCAATCTTTTGTATCATGTTTCATTTTACCACAGAAAATAAAACTTTTACATTTCGCATTTTATCAGTCCAAAAATAATTTTTATGGATTCATGAGACTTTTGCGATTAAAATGACACCAAACACGGTATAGATAGGATAATTTTTAATTATATAAGTAATTAACATCTTGATTATAATATAATTAAAAATTACCCGATCTGTACCGTGTTTGGTGTTATTTTAATCGCAAAAATCTCATTAATCCATTAGAATAATTTCGGACCGATAAAATGCAAAATGTAAAAATTTTATTTTCTATAGTAAGATGAAATATAATACGAAAGATTGGAGATTAAGATAGGCTCGCGTCGAGACTTCGGAACTCTCTTTGTTGTTGCAAGATGTTTCCATCTCGCTTGCTCCTCACTCGTTTTCTCTCTCGCTTTCCTCAAGCTCCAGCATTGAAGGATTTTAAAAAGCTCACTTATCTATGAAAAGTAAACATCGAATAAAATGAAACCTAGAACATTTATTTCGCATTTTATTGATTTGAAAATAATTTTAATGGATTAATGACATTTTCACGATTAAAATGACACCAAACATGACATAAATCGGATTACTTTTAATTAAATATGTATGGTTAATCTACTTAAAAATTACCCAATTTATATCTCCAGTGAGAAATGACCATCAAATCGATATCAAATTGATATCGATCGATGCAATTTACATCAATTCGACGTCAATTCAATGTCGACTCGATAGATTTCATCTCACTGGATCGTACTTATTAGTGTAATTTTAATCGCAAATATCTTATTAATTCAATGAAATTATTTGAAGCCTATATATATATATATATATACGTACATACATTTATCATGTATGTTATATGCAGGGATGGGAAGTAACGCGTTACTTGTAACGCCGTTACCGTTACAGTTACATTTTTTTGGTAACGGACTGGTAACGGCGTTACTTTTTTTTTCTGTAACTGTAACGGTAACGTAGTTACATTTTTTTAGTAACGGTAACGTATTTTACAGTTACTTTTGTCGTTACTTTCTTTAAATCTAATCTTCAGTTATCGATTGATATTCATATAGTGAATTTGAATAAGCGCGTGTGTATGAACACCTTCCACACGCTGTGGCGGTGGCAACGTCTTGAAAGTTGGCATTACTGTCGCGCGCTTGCCGCTTTTATAGGGTTACGTTCGGAAACACACACCGTGTGCACACCAGCTAAAAATCTATACTGTACGTTACGTATAATATATGTTATTTGCGCGCGCGCGCACGCACGCACGCACGCACGCACACGCACGCACGCACGCACGCACGCACGCACACACAAGGCTTAAATCAAAGGTAATTTGTTAATCCGTTTATATGTTAAACTAAAAAAAATATGCATACAGTATTCGCATTCTAAGAACAAAAATATAAACATTTTAGTCTTTATATCTATATGTATTATTTTAGATTTTGTACATTTGAGAAAAAAGAATTAATAATTGCCAAGTTATCTACATCCTAAATTTAAATTAAACTAGTTAACTGGCGAAAGGAAAAAATTAGCTGAAAGCTACTTAGAAGAACAATAAACAATTAATACATTCATGACCGCGTATTACTAAATAGTAAGAAATAAACTTCAATTCGCCTTTTTACGATCGAACCTGGATCTTTTTTGGCCAATCAATGATCTGCGCAATCGTAGTACACAATTAAATACAAGATGCGCGTCGACACTGTCAAACTTGAAACGCAAACACAATCACCAATTTAAAATCAATTTGATTTCAAATGTTGGTGTTAATAAGACCCCCCCATCCCCACATATAAATAATTTATTTCTACTTAGAAGATTTGTTAGGCATTTGCTCAAGTGAAAATTCTCCCTCAACTCAAACAATGATGATTATGATGATTTTTTCACTTTTCATCGGCAATCGACATTAACTTCAGAGTCTGGAGAAGAAGAGTTACAACGATTTTTGAAATCAAAAAGATGTGATATTGATGCATTGCAAGATTTTCCGAAGTTGAAAAAGTTATTCATTAAATTTAATACGGCTCTACCGAGCAGTGCATCCGTTGAAAGACTATTTACTATTGGTAGTTCTGTATTTACACCTTCTAGAGGTCGGTTACATGATGATGTAATCGAATATCAGCTTCTATTAAAAATTAATAAAAAATATCGATAAAGTAACATATATTTTGTCTCTTGTGATTTAGAGTTATGTAGATAATCTTATATCCTAATTATTAAAAAAGTAACGGGAAAAGTAACGAATCGTTATTTTTTAAGTAACGGTAACGGTAACTAGTTACTTTTGAGACTCAGTAACTAATAACGGTAACTAGTTACTTTTTTGACTCTGTAACGAGTAATGATAACTAGTTACTTTTAAAAAGTAACTTTCCCATCCCTGGTATGTACACAAATTTATAATGCGAAGATACGTCTGCGTTCGTCTAGCTAGCCGAGCGTCGAGCGCACACGGACACGGCATTTTCCTTGTGTGCGCGCTACATCACGCACACGAGGAAAGAGCCGTGTACGTGTGCGCTTGGCGCTCGGCCAGCTAGAAGAGCGCAGACATATCTTCCGTCTCCGTCTCTCCCTCGCGCTATAGCTGACACGCTTGGCGATCGAGATCGAAAATTATATCTCTTGCAAGGAGACAGTCGAGCTTTCCATCTGGAATTTAGTTGAATATCATATATGTTTTTATACTCTTCCTACTAATATATTTACTTTTTTTCAACGTGTCTTTAAATAATTTATGCAATACATTAAAATTAAACCTATATTAATATCATTAAAAAAATTATATTTATATAATATTTTTTAAGGATTAATATAGGTTTAATTTAATATATTGCATAAATTATTTAAAGACATAAAAAAAAAATAGAAAAAAAGAAAGGTTTCGAACTCGAGATCTCCAGCGTTCTAGCCGATCGACTTACTACACGACCACGCTTATTGCTTTGAAAGTAGGTATATCGAATTGGTAGATTACGTACTGACTTTATTTTTATTTCTAGGAAAATAATGGTACGAGTTATTGTACCATGTATTATATTAGTAGAAAGAGTATCAGTTATGTAACATATTGATACCTCTCTTACTAATATAATACATGGTACAATAACTCGTACCATTATTTTCCTAGAAATAAAAGTAAAGTCAGTCCGTAATCTACCGATTCGATATATCTATTTAGAAAGCAATAAGCGTGGTCGTGTTAGTAAGTCGATCGACTAGAACGCTAGAGATCTCGAGTTCGAAACCTTTCTTTTCTATTTTTTTTTTTAATGTCTTTAAATAATTTATGCAATATATTAAACTAAACCTATATTAATCCTTAAAAAATATTATATAAAAATAATTTTTTTAATGATATTAATATAGGTTTAATTTTAATGTATTGCATAAATTATTTAAAGACACGTTGAAAAAAAGTAAATATATTAGTAGGAAGAGTATAAAAACATATATGATATTCAACTAAATTCCAGATGGAAAGCTCGACCGTCTCCTTGTAAGAGATATAATAATTTTCGATCTCTCGATCGCCAAGCGTGTCAGCTATAGCGCGAGGGAGAGACGGAGACGGAAGATATGTCTGCGCTCTTCTAGCTGGCCGAGCGCCAAGCGCACACGTACACGGCTCTTTCCTCGTGTGCGTGATGTAGCGCGCACACAAGGAAAATAGCCGTGTACGTGTGCGCTCGGCGCTCGGCTAGCTAGAAGAATGCGTGAGAGAACGAGTAAGAAGCAAGCGAGATGGCCAACATCAAAGAGAGTTCCGAAGTCTCGACGCGAGCTTATCTTAATCTCCAATCTTTCGTATTATATTTCATCTTACTATAGAAAATAAAATTTTTACATTTCGCATTTTGTCGGTCCGAAAATAATTTTAATGACTTACTAAGACTTTGGCGATTAAAATGACATCAAACACGATATAGATCGAGTAATTTTTAATTATATTATAATCAAGATGTTAATTACTTATATAATTAAAAATTATCCGATCTATACCGTGTTTGGTGTTATTTTAATCGCAAAAATCTCATTAATCCATTACAATTATTTTCGGACCGATAAAATGCAAAATGTAAAAATTTTATTTTCTATAGTAAGATGAAATATAATACAAAAGATTGGAGATTAAGATAGGCTCGCGTCGAGACTTCGGCACTCTCTTTGATGTTGCGAGATGTTTCCATCTCGCTTGCTCCTTACTCGTTCTCTTTCTCGCTTTCCTCGCGCTTCAGCGTCGAGGATTTTAAAGAGCTCGCTTATCTATGAAAAGTAAACATGGAATAAAATAAAACCTAGAACATTTATTTCGCATTTTATTAATTTGAAAATAATTTTAACGGATTAATGAGATTTTCACGATTAAAATGACATAAATCGGATTACTTTTAATTAAATATGTATGGTTAATCTAGTTAAAAATTATCTGATTTATATCCCCAGTGAGAAATGACCATCAAATCGATATCAAATTGATATCGATCGATGCAATTTACATCAATTCAACGTCAATTCGATGTCGACTCGATAGATCTCTTCTCACTGGATCGTGCTTATCACTGTGATTTTAATTGCAAATATCTTATTAATCCAATCAAATTATTTTTAAGCCAACACACACATATATATATGTGTACGTACATATGTATGTATGTATGTATACAAATTTATAATGCGAAGATACGTCTGCGTTCTCCTAGCTAGCCGAGCGCCGGGCGCACACGTACACGGTTTTTTCCTTGTATGCGCGCTACATCACGCACACGAGGAAAGAGCCGTGTACGTGTGCGCTTGGCGCTCGGCCAACTAGAAGAGCGCAGACATATCTTCCGTCTCCGTCTCTCCCTCTCGGTGACACGCTTGGCGATCGAGATCGAAAATTATATCTCTTGCAAGGAGACGGTCGAGTTTTCCACCTGGATTTTAGTTGAATATTATATATATTTTTATACATATTTTTATACTCTTCCTACTAATATATTCACTTTTTTTCAACGTGTCTTTAAATAATTTATGCAATACATTAAAATTAAACCTATATTAATATCATTAAAAAAATTATATTTATATAATATTTTTTAAGGATTAATATAGGTTTAATTTAATATATTGCATAAATTATTTAAAGACATAAAAAAAAAAAAAAAAAAAAGGAAGGTTTCGAACTCGAGATCTCCAGCGTTCTAGCCGCTCGACTTACTAACACGACCACGTTTATTAGTTTGAAAGTAGGTTTATCGAATCGGTAGATTACGTACTGACTTTATTTTTATTTCTTGGAAAATAATGGTACGAGTTATTGTACCATGTATTATATTTGTAGAAAGGGTATCAGTTATGTAACATATTGATACCTTTCCTACTAATATAATACATGGTACAATAACTCGTACCATTATTTTTCTAGAAATAAAAATAAAGTCAGTACGTAATCTACCGATTCGATAAACCTATTTTAAAAGCAATAAGTGTGGTCGTGTTAGTAAGTCGAGCGGCTAGAACGCTGGAGATCTCGAGTTCGAACCTTTCCTTTTTTTTTTTTTTTTTATGTCTTTAAATAATTTATACAACATATTAAATTAAACCTATATTAATCCTTAAAAAAATATTATATAAATATAATTTTTTAATGATATTAATATAGGTTTAATTTTAATGTATTGCATAAATTATTTAAAGACACGTTGAAAAAAAGTGAATATATTAGTAGGAAGAGTATAAAAATATGTATAAAAATATATATAATATTCAACTAAAATCCAGGTGGAAAACTCGACCGTCTCCTTGCAAGAGATATAATTTTCGATCTCGATCGCCAAGCGTGTCACCGAGAGGGAGAGACGGAGACGGAAGATATGTCTGCGCTCTTCTAGTTGGCCGAGCGCCAAGCGCACACGTACACGGCTCTTTCCTCGTGTGCGTGATGTAGCGCGCATACAAGGAAAAAAAAACCGTGTACGTGTGCGCCCGGCGCTCGGCTAGCTAGGAGAACGCAGACGTATCTTCGCATTATAAATTTGTATACATACATACATACATATGTACGTACACATACATATATATATATATATATATGTGTTGGCTTAAAAAAATAATTTGATTGGATTAATAAGATATTTGCAATTAAAATCACAGTGATAAGCACGATCCAGTGAGAAGAGATCTATCGAGTCGACATCGAATTGACGTCGAATTGATGTAAATTGCATCTATCGATATCAATTTGATATCGATTTGATGGTCATTTCTCACTGGGGATATAAATCAGATAATTTTTAACTGATTAACCATACATATTTAATTAAAAGTAATCCGATTTATGTCGTGTTTGGTGTCATTTTAATCGTGAAATCGTCATTAATCCATTACAATTATTTTCAAATCAATAAAATGCGAAATTAATGTTCTAGGTCTTATTTTATTCCATGTTTACTTTTCATAGATAAGCGAGCTCTTTAAAATCCTCGACGCTGGAGCGTGAGGAAAGCGAGAGCGAGAACGAATAAAAGAGCAAGCGAGATCGGCCAACATCAAAGAGAGTGCCGAAGTCTCGACGCGAGCCTATCTTAATCTCCAATCTTTTGTATCATATTTTCTTTTTACTATAGAAAATAAAACTTTTACATTTCGCAGTTTATCAGTCCAAAAATAATTTTAATGGATTAATGAGACTTTTACGATTAAAATGACACCAAACACGGTATAGATCGAGTAATTTTAATTAGATTATAATCAAGATGTTAATTACTTATCTAATTAAAAATTATCCGATCTATACCGTGTTTGGTGTCATTTTAATCGCAAAAGTCTCATTAAACCATTAAATTATTTTTGGACTGATAAACTGCGAAATGTAAAAGTTTTATTTTTATAGTAAAAAGAAATATGATACAAAAGATTGAGATTAAGATAGGCTCGCGTCGAGACTTCGGCACTCTTTTTGTTGGCCGATCTCGCTTGCTTTTTATTCGTTCTCGCTCTCGCTTTCCTCACGCTCCAGCGTCGAGGATTTTAAAGAGCTCGCTTATCTATGAAAAGTAAACATGGAATAAAATAAGACCTAGAACATTAATTTCGCATTTTTATTGATTTGAAAATAATTGTAATGGATTAATGACGATTTCACGATTAAAATGACACCAAACACGAGACATAAATCGGATTACTTTTAATTAAATATGTATGGTTAATCTAGTTAAAATTATCTGATTTATATCCCCAGTGAGAATGACCATCAAATCGATATCAAATTGATATCGATAGATGCAATTTACATCAATTCGACGTCAATTCGATGTCGACTCGATAGATCTCTTCTCACTGGATCGTACTTATCACTGTGATTTTAAATTGCAAAATATCTTATTAATCCAATCAAATTATTTTTAAGCCAACACATATATATATATATATATATGTATGTGTGTACGTACATATGTATGTATGTATACAAATTTAGCGAAGATATGGTTGCGTTCTTCTGGCTGGCCGTGCGTCGAGCGCACGTACACGGCTTTTTTTCCTCTGTGTGTGAGGTAGCGCGAAAAAGCCATGTCCGTGTGCGCTCAGCTAGCTAAAAGAGCGCGGACATATCTTCAAATCCCCTCTTCTCTCGCTGTAGCTGACACGCTTGGCGATCGAGTTCGAGAACTATTTCTTACAGGGGAGACGGTCAAGCTTGCCAAATAGAATTTAGTTGAATATCATATATCTTTTTTACTCTTCCTACTAATATATTATATTTTAATTAATATATTAAAATTAAACCTATTATTATCATTAAAAATATTACATAAATATAATATTTTTGTTTATTTTTATGTACATTTTATGTATATTTTATGTATATTTTTATGTTTTATATTATATTTATATAATGTTTTTATGATATTAATATAGGTTTAATTTTTAATATATTAATTAAAGAGTAAATATATATATTATTAGAAGAGTAAAAGATATATGATATTCAACTAAAATCCAGGTGGGAAGCTTGACCGTCTCCTGTAAGAAATAATTCTCGAATCTCGATCGCCAAGTCGCGTGTCAGCTACAGCGAGAGAAGGAGAAGAAAACGGAAGATATGTCTGCGCTCTTTTAATAATAAAGCCCGCCACGTATACGGCTTTTTTTCGAGCGCGTCAGCTATGGAGAGAGAGAGAAGAAGATATGTCTGCGTTCTTCTGCTATCGAAGCTAGCCGAACACGCCAAGCGCACGTACATGGACTTTTTCTCGTGTGTGCGTGAAGTGCGATTTCGCTCTGATTGCAACACCTCTACTAAATATCTATGAACTAAATTTGTTACTTTTTCACTCTATTTTACCGATATTTCGGGCGCACAGGGACTGAAATTTTCTAACACATGGCATTTTTAATTAGACCACTGGGCTCAGTTTATACAATTTTACAATGTTCTCTACAGGGCCGTCTAGGTGCGCTTGGTATTGTTTGTGCATAAAGCTTATAACTTTTTATTATACGAAGCAATATTTTCACGAGTTGACAGGTCGAGACGCCATATTTCATTCAGAAAGTCGGCAAATGGATATGTGTGGGGACTTTTTATTACTTTTTGTCAATGAATATGGGAGGCAAGCACTTACTTCGTTTAGGTGTATACTTTAATCCTGGAAAAGGATTTTTAATTCTATACAAGGCCAGTAAAAATGCCATTAATGTTTGAAAAATTCTAGTAATTTTGTTTTGTAGGTAAAACAGATATACAGCATCCTTTAGGGATGCTAGCGAAGACGGCCGAACTCAAACGGAAAGCGCCCTCATCTAGATGGAACTAAAAATGGGTAATTTACCGGAGTTTTTAAACTGTCGATTTTCTACATTATCGATAAACCCAAGATACGTCTTTCGCACACGAAAAAGCCCATGTACGTGTGCGCTCCGGCGTTCGCTAGCTTCGATAGTAGAAGAGCGCAGATCTTCGTCTTCTTCTCTTTCTCTCGCTATAAATGACGCGCTCAGAAGGAAAAAGAAGCCGTATACGTGTGCGCTTGGTTAGTTAAAGAGCTGAGATATCTTCCGTCTCCTTCTCTTTCTTTTCTTCTGGCTGACACGTTGAGATTCGAGAACTATATTTTTACAAGGAGATGATCAAGCTTTTCACCTGAGATTTAGCTAAATTTCAGTATGTCGTTACATACTGATATCTTTCCTACTAATATAATATATGGAAACTCGTACCATTATTACAAGAAATAATTGTAAAAGTCAGTCATATACGTAATTACCCAGTTCGATAAGCCTGCTTTTCAAATGAGCGTGGTCGTGTTATTAAATCGAGGCGGCTGAGACGCGGAAGGTTCAAAACAATCCTTTTTCTATTTCTTAAAAATTTTTATTGTGTTTAAATAATTTATTACAACAATATATTCAACCCATATTAATCGTTAAAAAATATTATATAAATGTAATATTAAAAAAAAACAAAATAAAATATAAAAATGTATTATAATTATATATAATTTATTATATAAATATAATATTTTTAGAGATTAATATAAGTTAAATATATTGCATAAATAAATTACTTTAGACACATTAAAAAAAAAATTTTTAAGAAATAGAAAAAGGTTGTTTCGAACTCTCATCTCCAGCGTTCGCAGAATAAAGCCTGACTTAATAACGCGACCACGCTCATTGCTTGAATAGATTTATCGAATCCGTGGTAGGTGATCTCAACACATGACTGACTTTGCTAATTATTTCTATATAATAATTTTATGAGTTATTGTTCATAGCATTTTATATTAGTGGAGAAGGTACTCAGCAACAACATATATATACATAACACCAATTCTTCCAAATATTGGCCAACTTAGCCAAATAGGTGGGAAGCTTGACCATCCTCCTTTCGGTAAGAAATATACACAGTTCCTCGAACTCTCCTCGATCCAAAGCGCGTCACCAGTCGTAAAGGAGAATAGAGAGAGAGAGAGAAGAACATCTTGAAAGATATGTCTGCGCGCTCTAGCCAGTCAATAACAAGGCACACGCGCGTTACGGTTTTTGATCAGCGCGCGGCGACCACGCACACAAAAAGCGTATACAGCCTGAAAGCTCGGTGCTCGAGAGGTTTCCTCGGCCAGTTAGAAGAATGACACGGATATCTGCATTATAGATGACATTATTGATACGCGGCTGATACACATACGTACATTATATGGTTGGTTGTTATTATGCATGTACGTATATGCATACATGCATGCATGCAATGCATGTATGTATGCATGTACACAAATTTATAACGCAGGTCTGGTGCTATTTCTAGCTGATGCTCTTTTCAAAAACACATGTACCTGCCTTTTCCTGTGTGGGGGTAGCGTGCACACGACAAAAAGGCCATGTCCGTGTGCTCAGCTCAGCTAAAAGGCGCAGACATATCTTCCGTCTCTTTTCGCTGTAGCTGACACGCTTGACGCATGACGATTGAGAACTATTATTTTTACAAGGAGGACGGTTCAAGCTTCCCACCTGGAATTTAGTTGAATATCATATGCTTTTCCTACTAACATATTTATTTTTCAGCGAGTCTTTAAATAATTTATGCAATACATTTAAAAATTAAACCTGAAAAATATTTTTATTTTTATATTTTTAAAGGACAATATAGTTTTAACTATATTATAAATTATTTAAAGACATTAAAAATAGAAAAAGAAGGTTTTCGAGGACTCCAGCAGATTCTACCAATCGCCTTTTTGCGACCAATTGCTTTTAAGAAGAGTAGGTAGTTACATGCTGACTTTATTTTTATTTCTGGGAAAATAATGGGTACGAGTTGTTGTACCACGTATTATATTAGTAGAAAGAAAGTATCGGTTATGTATATGATACCCTCTTACTAATATATTACATGGCACAACAATTCATACCATGATTTTCCTAGAAATAAAAGTAAAGTCAGTCCGTAATCTACCGATTCGATATATCTATTTAGAAAGCAATAAGCGTGGTCGTGTTAGTAAGTCGATCGACTAGAACGCTGGAGATCTCGAGTTCGAAACCTTTCTTTTTTCTTTTTTTTTTTTAATGTTTTAAATAATTTATGCAATATACTAAATTAAACCTATATTAAAAAAAATATTATATAAAATAATTTTTTTAATGATATTAATATAGGTTTAATTTTTAATGTATTGCATAAATTATTTAAAGACACGTTGAAAAAAAGTAAATATATTAGTAGGAAGAGTATAAAACATATATAATAATCAACTAAATTCCAGATGGAAAGCTCGACTGTCTCCTTGCAAGAAATACAATTTTCGATCTCGATCGCCAAGCGTGTCAGCTATAGCGCGAGGGAGAGACGGAGACGGAAGATATGTCTGCGCTCTTCTAGCTGGCCGAGCGCCAAGCGCACACGTACACGGCTCTTTCCTCGTGTGCGTGATCGCACACAAGGAAAATGCCATGTACGTGTGCGCTCGACGCTCGGCTAGCTAGAAGAACGCAGACGTATCTTCGCATTATAAATTTGTGTACATACATACATACATACATACATACGCGTATATATTGTATATATATATATATATATATATATATATATGTATAGGCTTCAAATAATTTCATTGAATTAATAAGATATTTGCGATTAAAATTACACTAATAAGCGCGATCCAGTGAGATGAAATCTATCGAGTCGACATTGAATTAACGTCGAATTGATGTAAATTGCATCGATCGATATCAATTTGATATCGATTTGATGGTCATTTCTCACTGGAGATATAAATCGGATAATTTTTAACTAGATTAACCATACATATTTAATTAAAAGTAATCCGATTTATGTCATGTTTGGTGTCATTTTAATCGTGAAATGTCATTAATCCATTAAAATTATTTTCAAATCAATAAAATGCGAAATTAATATTCTAGGTTTTATTTTATTCCATGTTTACTTTTCATAGACAAGCGAGCTTTTTAAAATCCTCGACGCTGGAGCGCGAGGAAAGCGAGAGAGAGAACGAGTAAGGAGCAAGCGAGATGGAAACATCCGCAAGATCAAAGAGAGTTCCGAAGTCTCGACGCGAGCTTATCTTAATCTCCAATCTATCGTATTATATTTCATCTTACTATAAAAAAAAAAATTTTTACATTTTGCATTTTATCGGTCCGAAAATAATTGTAATGGTTTAATGAGATTTTTGCGATTAAAATGACACCAAACACGACATAAATCGAATAACTTTAATTAATGAATTAAATTGATAAATAACTAATATAGTTTGATTATGTAATTCGATTTATGTCGTGTTTGGTGTCATTTTAATCGCAAAAATCTCATTAATCCATTACAATTATTTTCGGACTGGTAAAATGCAAAATGTAAAAATTTTATTTTCTATAATAGATGAAATACAATACCAAAGATTGGAGATTAAGATAGGCTCGCGTCGAGACTTCGGAACTCTCTTTGATCTTGCGGATGTTTCCATCTCGCTTGCTCCTTACTCGTTCTCTCTCTCGCTTTCCTCGCGCTACAGCGTTGAGGATTTTAAAGAGCTCGGTTATCTATGAAAAGTAAACATGGAATAAAATAAAACCTAGAACATTTATTTCGCATTTTATTGATTTGAAAATAATTTTAATGGATTAATGACATTTTCACGATTAAAATGACACCAAACACGACATAAATCGGATTACTTTTAATTAAATATGTATGGTTAGTCTAGTTAAAAATTATCCAATTTATGTTCCCAGTGAGAAATGACCATCAAATCGATATCAAATTGATATCGATCGATGCAATTTACATCAATTCGACGTCAATTCAATGTCGACTCGATAGATTTCATCTCACTGGATCGTACTTATTAGTGTAATTTTAATCGCAAATATCTTATTAATTCAATGAAATTTTCTCATTTGAAGCCTATAATTTTAATCGCAAATATCTTATTAATTCAATGAAATTATTTGAAGCCTATATATATATATATATATATGGCATGTATGTATGTAGATACGTATGCGTTCTTCTAGCTAGCCGAGCGTCGAGCGCACACGTACACGGCATTTTCCTTGTGTGCGATCACGCACACGAGGAAAGAGCCGTGTACGTGTGCGCTTGGCGCTCGGCCAGCTAGAAGAGCGCAGACATATCTTCCGTCTCCGTCTCTCCCTCGCGCTATAGCTGACACGCTTGGCGATCGAGATCGAAAATTATATCTCTTGCAAGGAGACAGTCGAGCTTTCCATCTGGAATTTAGTTGAATATCATATATGTTTTTATACTCTTCCTACTAATATATTTACTTTTTTTCAACGTGTCTTTAAATAATTTATGCAATACATTAAAATTAAACCTATATTAATATCATTAAAAAAATTATTTTTATATAATATTTTTTAAGGATTAATATAGGTTTAGTTTAATATATTGCATAAATTATTTAAAGACATTAAAAAAAAAAATAAAAAAAAAAGAAAGGTTTCGAACTCGAGATCTCCAGCGTTCTAGTCGATCGACTTACTAACACGACCACGCTTATTGCTTTGTAAACAGGTATATCGAATCGGTAGATTACGTACTGAATTTACTTTTATTTCTAGGAAAATAATGGTACGAATTATTGTACCATGTATTATATTAGTAAGAGAGGTATCAATATGTTACATAACTGATACTCTTTCTACTAATATAATACATAGTACAATAACTCGTACCATTATTTTCCTAGAAATAAAAATAAAGTCAGTACGTAATCTACCGATTCGATATACCTACTTTCAAAGGAATAAGCGTGGTCGTGTTAGTAAGTCGATCGACTAGAACGCTGGAGATCTCGAGTTCAAACCTTTCTTTTTCTATTTTTTTTTTTTAATGTCTTTAAATAATTTATGCAATATATTAAATTAAACCTATATTAATCCTTAAAAAATATTATATAAAAATAATTTTTAATGATATTAATATAGGTTTAATTTTAATGTATTGCATAAATTATTTAAAGACACGTTGAAAAAAAGTAAATATATTAGTAGGAAGAGTATAAAAACATATATGATATTCAACTAAATTCCAGATGGAAAGCTCGACTGTCTCCTTGCAAGAGATATAATTTTCGATCTCGATCGCCAAGCGTGTCAGCTATAGCGCGAGGGAGAGACAGAGACGGAAGATATGTCTGCGCTCTTCTAGCTGGCCGAGCGCCAAGCGCACACGTACACGGCTCTTTCCTCGTGTGCGTGATGTAGCGCGCACACAAGGAAAATGCCGTGTCCGTGTGCGCTCGACGCTCGGCTAGCTAGAAGAACGCAGACGTATCTTCGCATTATAAATTTGTGTACATACATATATATATATATAGGCTTCAAATAATTTCATTGAATTAATAAGATATTTGCGATTAAAATTACACTAATAAGTACGATCCAGTGAGATGAAATCTATCGAGTCGACATTGAATTGACGTCGAATTGATGTAAATTGCATCGATCGATATCAATTTGATATCGATTTGATGGTCATTTTTCACTGGAGATATAAATTGGGTAATTTTTAAGTAGATTAATCATACATATTTAATTAAAAGTAATCCGATTTATGTCATGTTTGGTGTCATTTTAATCGTGAAAATGTCATTAATCCATTAAAATTATTTTCAAATCAATAAAATGCGAAATAAATGTTCTAGGTTTCATTTTATTCGATGTTTACTTTTCATAGATAAGTGAGCTTTTTAAAATCCTTCAATGCTGGAGCTTGAGGAAAGCGAGAGAGAAAACGAGTGAGGAGCAAGCGAGATGGAAACATCTTGCAACAACAAAGAGAGTTCCGAAGTCTCGACGCGAGCCTATCTTAATCTCCAATCTTTCGTATTATATTTCATCTTACTATAGAAAATAAAATTTTTACATTTTGCATTTTATCGGTCCGAAATTATTCTAATGGATTAATGAGATTTTTGCGATTAAAATAACACCAAACACGGTACAGATCGGGTAATTTTTAATTATATTATAATCAAGATGTTAATTACTTATATAATTAAAAATTATCCTATCTATACCGTGTTTGGTGTCATTTTAATCGCAAAAGTCTCATGAATCCATAAAAATTATTTTTGGACTGATAAAATGCGAAATGTAAAAGTTTTATTTTCTGTGGTAAAATGAAACATGATACAAAAGATTGGAGATTAAGATAGGCTCGCGTCGAGACTTCGGAACTCTCTTTGTTGTTGCGAGATGTTTCCATCTCGCTTGCTCCTTACTCGTTCTCTCTCTCGCTTTCCTCGCGCTTCAGCGTCGAGGATTTTAAAGAGCTCGCTTGTCTATGAAAAGTAAACATGGAATAAAATAGAACCTAGAATATTAATTTCGCATTTTATTGATTTCAAAATGATTTTAATGGATTAATGAGATTTTCACGATTAAAATGACACCAAACATGACATAAATCGGATTACTTTTAATTAAATATGTATGGTTAATCTACTTAAAAATTACCCAATTTATATCTCCAGTGAGAAATGACCATCAAATCGATATCAAATTGATATCGATCGATGCAATTTACATCAACGTCAATTTGATGTCGACTCGATAGATCTCTTCTCACTGGATCGTGCTTATTAGTGTGATTTTAATCGTAAATATCTTATTAATCCAATAAAATTATTCTTAAGCCAATATATATATATATATATATATGTATGTATGTACGTATGTATGTATAAAAATTTATAATGCGAAGATATGTCCGTGTTCTTCTGGCTGGCCGAGCGCCGAGCGCACACGTACACTGCTTTTTCTTCGCGTGCGCGATGTAGCGCGCACACGAGTAAAAAGCCATGTACATGTGCGCTCAGCTAGCTAGAAGAGCGCAGACATATCTTCCGTCTCCTTCTCTCTCTCTCTCGCTACGGCTGACACGCTTGGCGATCGAGGTTCGAGAACTATTATTTCTTACAAGGAGATGGTCAAGCTTCCCACCTGAGATTTAGCTAAATTTCAGTATGTTGTTACATACTGATACCTCTCCTACTAATATAAAATATGGTACAATAACTCGTACTATTATTTTACAAGAAATAATTGTAAAGTCAGTCATGTACGTAATCTACCGATTCGGTAAACCTACTTTTCAAGCAATGAGCGTGGTCGTGTTAGTAAGTCGAGCGGTTAGAATGCTGGAGATCACGAGTTCGAAACAATTTTTTTTTTCTATTTCTTAAAAAAAATTTTTTTTAATGTGTCTAAATAATTTATTATGCAATATATTCAACCTATATTAATCGTTAAAAAATATTATATAAATGTAATATTAAAAAAATAAAACATAAAATAAAATATAAAATATTATAATTATATATAATTTTATTATATAAATATAATATTTTTTAACGATTAATATAGGTTAAATATATTGCATAATAAATTATTTAGACACATTAAAAAAAATTTTTTTTAAGAAATAGAAAAAAAAAGATTGTTTCGAACTCGTGATCTCCAGCGTTCTAGCCGCTCGACTTACTAACACGACCACGCTCATTGCTTGAAAAGTAGGTTTATCGAATCGGTAGATTACGTACGTGACTGACTTTACAATTATTTCTTATAAAATGATGGTACGAGTTATTGTATTTTATATTAGTAGGAGAGGTATCAGTATTTAACAACATACTGAAATTTAGCTAAATCTCAGGTGGGAAGCTTGACCATCTCCTTGTAAGAAATAATAGTTCTTGAATCTCGATCGCCAGCCGTGTCAGCCGTAGCGAGAGAAAGAGAGAGAAGGAGACGGAAGATATTTCTGCGTTCTTCTGCTATCCGAAGCTAGCCGAACGCCAAGCGCACACGTACATGGACTTTTTCCTCGTGTGCGTGAAGTGCGATTTTCGCTCCTGATTGCAACACCCTCTACTAAAATATCTATGAACTAAATTTGTTACTTTTTTCACTCTATTTTATCGATATTTCGGGCGCACAGGGACTGAAATTTTCTAACACATGGCATTTTTTAATTAGACCACTGGGCTCAGTTTATACAATTTTACAATGTTCTGCTGGGCCGTCTACAGCGCGCTTGGGTATTGTTTTATGCATAAAAGCTACATAACTTTTATACGAAGCGAATATTTTCACGAGTTGACAGGTCGAGACGCCATGTTCATTCAGAAAGTCGGTAAATGGATATGTAAATTTATACATTTTATTACTTTTTCTCTTTTTCAGTGAATATAGGACGCAAGCGCGCTTCGTTTAGGTGTATACTTTAATCCTGGAAAAGGATTTTTAATTCTATACAGCCAATATAAAATGCCGTGTGTTAGAAAATTCTAGTAATTTTGTAGGTAAAACAGACAACGCTAGCATCCCCTTAACCCTTAGGTTACTGTGGGCGCCTATAGGCGCTTAGAAATTTTGCGTTTGTGACACTGAGAGCGCCTATAGGCGCTCGACGCAGTTTGGCTTTCTGACACGGAGGGCGCCTAAAGGCGCCCACAGTTTTTTTTGTAGTAAAATTCAGTTTTTTTTATTATTAAAATATGTTTTCACAAAAATGCATTCCTACCCAAAAGTTCGCGGCGTACATCGTAACTCAATTCCTGCCGTATGGTACGGCCAGTGCGTCTCAAAGTCTGCCGTAGTCAAAGGGTTAATTGTTGATATGATTTTAACAAACAATGAGCAATTGCTAAAATTTTTTAAATGTTCAGAGTTTTGCTCTTGACAAATATGTTAAAATCATTGAAATTGATTGACTCACATACGTGCGCAAACACACACACACACACACGCGCGCGCACGCACGCACGCCCATGCATACACGCACGCACACAATATATAAATATATTAAAATTATTGATATTGTTATTTATTAGCTTATTACCAATGAAAATGAGCTGGGCATTAATGTATCACATTTTGAAAGGACCACAGATAATGATGACATTCAAAGGTCGTGAAGCGGACAATACAGATAATAATGATAATAATAGTATAACTAATTATAAAGATATATGCATGCATTAAAGCTATAATATATGAGACGGAATACACAATACATAAATTTTATATATAATTATTATGTAATTTATATATAATTATTGAAATGAATTTTGCTGTTTTCTTCTATGTATATGTATTTATATGTATAGATATCACAAAATTTTCATTATAAAAGGAAAAGTATGTAACTATTTATAATAAGTTTATATAACCTTTTATAACAAGTCATAAAAATAATTCAATCCTTGACCTAATTCCCAAATCGAAATTCCTGTACCCAATTCGTTAGCAAGTTCTAATCGAGCCTGAATTGAACATAATGTAGGGTAGAAAACATAGCCATTACCTGTAGCTAATCTGAAAAAAAAATGCATCAATTTATAAATATAATATTAAAAGAATAAGTTTTTCTTTTACATTTTTTATATCATTTATAATAAGAGAATAAATAAGAAGAGGAAAGAAAGAGAAAGAAGAAAGAAGAGGAACAAGAAAGAAGGAAAAAAGGAAGATGGAAAAGGGTAAAAGAAAAACCCAGACAAGATAAAAAAATAGAGAAAAAAAAAGGAAAAACAAGGATATGTAGAAGGATAGAGAAGAAAAAATAGATAGAAAAAATATAGGATATGAGAAAAATGTAGGATAAAGTGACAAACAGAACGAAGAAGAAAAAAACTAGATTATAAAATATTACTTTGGTTCAAAGAAATGCTCTTTGCTGCTGTTATCCCAATGAATCTTTCCTTTAAATGACTTTAATATATCCAAATATTCAGAGGCGCGAATTGCTGTGCCACCTTCTGGGGTATAATTGTAACCATAGAAGTTAATACCTAATAAAATTTGAGATCGTCTAGAATCTTTCTTTGGAGCTAATAATTCTACACATTGTTTGGCCCAATCAAGAGGACTATTCGGACCTGGTCTTTGAATACTCGAATAATCATAAGTCATAAGCGAAAAGGCCTTTACATACGATGCTAGTTCATCAAATTGTTGCTTTGAAAACAATTCAACTTGTGCACTAAAAAAGATTTGAATAAGTAAAAAAGTTAAATTTATACTCCTATATATATATACACTACCGTCGGAAAGTTTTGCAACACCCTCCAAAAATGAGTTTTCCGCGAATTTTTGGTATATTAAGTCAAATTAATATGGAAAATAAATGTAATTATAAATTATTACTTAGTTTTCACCTAATCAAAGGGATATATTATTTTCCAGACATGTAATTTGTACTCGTAAAAGGAGCAAACAAAAAAGTAGGCTTAAAAATTTTTAATAAAATGAAATAATCAAGTGGGTCATGAAAAGTTGCCGTTTTCGTATTGCTATAAGCATAAGTGTTGTCTGATAACGAGAATTAGGCGCGTTGGTGGAAGGATGCCTCGATTGTGTGAAGAAGTAATCAAGAAGAGAGGTGGCCATATTGATGAGTCTGCTGTTTAAATTAAAAATATTTTTTGAGCTTTTTGTTAATCATTTTTAGTAGTATATACATAAATAAATACAACTTTTCATAAAAAGCTTATTACATTTCTTTTATTATTGCGGAAGCTATAGGAGCTTAAATTGGTTTTTGGAGGGTGTTGCAAAACTTTCCGACGGTAGTGTATATATATATATATATATGTGTGTGTGTATGTATATTTTAGACTCAAGTACCCTCTAAACGGCGGTACTGCTAATATAATATCTAAATTATGTTTCTTCAATTTCTGTGCAATGGATTTGACTATAGAGATAACAATTTGTAGATTTGCACCTGCAAATACAAATTGATTCCATATTTCTAAGACATATCCGTCGAAATGGAAAGTCTGTAAATATAAGATTTTATGTATCATATTTTAATAAAGAATACAATATAATATGCACAATATAATATGCACAATATAATATGCACAATAATATACACATTATATTAAAAAATTATTAATGTATATACCTTGGCAGTATCTAAGAGAGATACTATTAATTGAGTTTGACTCTCTGTATTACTATATATCCTAATAATGTCGTCAATTGACCAGTGTTCAAATAATATCCTAGGTACAACTAAAAATAGTAGTAATATCGGTGTACAATTATGTAATCATACTTCAATTATAATAATATCATTATAGAATTGTAATCATATTTCAACTAACACGATGTTTCACATTCACATACAAACATTAACATTATTAATTAAGATATGTCAAGAGACGCGATTTTTATTTTGTGTCATTAATGTAAAAAAAAACATAATATCTAAAAAGTTACTTTTTTAAAGAAGGTAAAAAAATGATGCTAAGTACATGCACTCCTCATTGTATTAAACATTTGTACAAAAGATTTTATATAAAAAATAGACGCCAACCAATGCCTAATCCTACATTTTGTTGATGTATATAAAAAATTATAACTGATCAACAGTAAAAAAATTAATACCAAAAAGCGTTGTTAAAAAGTATATAAACGGTAGTACAACTTCTACATGTACTTGGATTATCATTTTTTTACCATAAAAAAATTTTTTAGTTTTCAACTTACGTTTTATGACATGATTAACATTATTATTGGCTCTCAGTTCCTTTATCCACTTACTCTGGATGGAATGAGTGGATAATTGATAGGTTGACGTATTGCCAAAAGGCAAGGCTAACCATACTGGAGATACCATTGCAAATTTGCCATGAAATGTTTTGGAAATTTCAAAACCGTTTCCATTCCACTATAAAATTAAATTATATTCAAAAATATAAAATAGTACAAGTTTCTTATATGTTAAGTAATCTAAGTCAAACCAGTAAATGAGTAAATAGTTATTAAATAAATTAAGATTTATTCTCTAATATTGATAAGGACATGTAAATATTTCAACTATAATGAGTCTTTTCAGTATATAAATATAAAAA
Organism: Crematogaster levior; assembly: GCA_901521435.1. Taxonomy (NCBI): domain Eukaryota; kingdom Metazoa; phylum Arthropoda; class Insecta; order Hymenoptera; family Formicidae; genus Crematogaster; species Crematogaster levior. The sequence goes on from CABEGB010000991.1 coordinate 174,019, forward strand.
ATCTTACAATTGTTCAAATTAATATAATTAAGAAAATGAAAGATTAAATATTAAAAGCCATTTGTGTGAATATTGAACAAGAGGCTCTGATAAAAAGTAGATTATTGTTTGTAATGAATTAACTATAATTAAGCAAATTTTAATTTTCTTTAACCCTTATAACTATAACTAAATTGTGAGATGTAAAACATATAATATATAGTTACATAATATAAATGTAAAATATATAATTTTTTGGACATGATATTAAAAAGATATTAAAAAAGTGAAGCCACTTATTGTTTCCATCATTCCATTCTTATGATTTTATACAGTTAATATTAACAGTGTTACACATAACACATTATGTAATTACTCACAGGTGTACAATATCCCAGGACATCTCCCTTAAATCTTCTATGCTTGGTATCTTGAAAATATCGACCAGATTCATGAAGAATGTCTTGTTGTTTAGGATTTTCCACTACCAAGTTTCTTTCGAAAACATCTTGGATCACTGGACCTTTATACGACTTAAAAAATTTATATTAATTTAAAATAAGGAACTGTTTTATTTAAATTATACATATAAGTATATGTATATAAATTACTAGGTATCTCACTAGTTACAAATTTATACTTATACTAACTTTATTAGTAAAAGTATTAAAAGACAAGAGAGACATTTGATTAACATTTATCAAATATAGATTATTTAATAAATTTAATAAATAAATAGATAAACTTTATTGTTTCCCCATAAAGAGAAATTGTTACCCCATTAATAATTATATAAATGTACTAATAAGTATTTAGATCTGTTGAGAACAAATTTGAAAGTCTGCTACAATTTTATCAGTAGAAATATAACAAAATTTGCCAATAGAAAGTTCTGTTCTTTATCACCTAGATTGCAAACTTTCTTTCTTGCTTTCATCAGCTTTAAACATACATATCTTTTTACATACATGTCTTTTTTAAATACACCAAATATGTCTTAGCCCAGCTATTAAAAAATAGATCTAGAATATAGTGGTTGATATATCACAGAAATTTAGCAGAATCTATCATTTTGTAAACACTTAAAGTGTGTATTCTATTTAAATGTTTACATAACAAAATAATAGATTAGAAATAACAGATTTTATTCTTCCCAATAAACTATCATGGCTGGGTTCTATCAACAGATTGTACCAACAAATACCAACAAAACATGGGTTTGATTCAAATATAGATGATATTGGATCTATTACAAATCTGTTACAAATCTGCTATCAATCTGCTGTCATGTGAGCAGTTTACTTACTGGAACCTCATTTATCTTTTGTATTTTTTGAAAAATCACTTAATTTTGTGAATGAATATTTATTTTTTTAATTATATAATCGAAAATTATATCATAACCTATATATATTATGTTATAACCTATACTTTTGTTCTTTTATTTCAAATAAAACAACATTAAATTGTGTGCAGTTTAATACACAATTTGTTAATAAGATATGCAGTCCATAAAAAATTTATTCCAATTAATATGTTTTATTATAGCATTTTAGTATGTATAAGTGATATAAAATTATTTATAATACTTATTTTTAGCCTTTAATCTTTCCTCAAAATCTTATAAAATTATATACATTTATCAATAAGTATACACACATTCATAAAATTAATGAATTTTATACTTTTATTGTAACATGCACATATAAATGTGAATAAAATATATTTTCTTTTCTTTGATATGTACTTACTTTATTGCTATGTTTTCCTTTCTCTTTCTTACTTTTTCCTGTGGGTGGTAACAGAGTACCGAAACAGAATTCGGTAAGGAATAATATTGCGATCAAAATAATCGCATTCATAATTATATCGAGTAATAATTACATATTAATATATTAAATTAAGCCGACGGCACACGGTACGAGTTTTCGTAGTAGATCGCATACGAGTTAGCCACTAAGCACGAGAGTGAGAGAGAGCGAAAGACGCTCGCTTTCTCTCGCTCTCATGCGTAGTGGCTAACTCGTATGCGATCTACTACGAAAAATCGTACCGTGTGCCGTCGGCTTTAGAGTTAAAATATTTTTTAGGTGACTGAAGAACACTGAAGCAGCGGTCCAGTTTCCACCGTTCGATTGATTTGGTTTCAACTTTCAATTCGGAGTGAAACTAGAGTCCTATAATCAGAGAGGCGTGATCTTGTTCCTACTTCCTGATTGGTCGATTGTATCCGTCATGTTAGGCTCATAAGGTCCCACGTGACTTATGTGTTGTGTTGTCTCACGGACTAAAGGCCATCGCACACAACTTCCATAACTGTAAGCATAAGACGTAACGTAAGAATTAGCCAATGAATGAGCGTATAGACCAATGGAACCTTGACCTATACGCTCATTCATTGGCTAATTCTTACGTTACGTCTTATGCTTACAGTTATGGAAGTTGTGTGCGATGGCCTTAAGGAATAGAGGGACCGAGTCTAAAGTCCTAGTTTAGGCGAGAGGGGATGGTAACTCAAACGTGCGGGGGGGACTGCTTTCCGCCATTGATGTAGCGATTCTCACACAGAGATCTTGGGTCTGTTTTTTTCAGCTGCACTGCTGAACTAGTGCAATAAGTTAGAATGAGACATATATATATTTTTTCACTCTAACTTATTGCACTAGTTCAGCAGTGCAGCTGAAAAGAACAGACCCCTTGTGTCTGTGACATGGTTACACTCGTGTAGTGGTGCCACGAGACATAACGAGTGACAAGCGTAAAAAGGTTAAGCGGTGATTTTATGTTTTATTATTGTTGTTATTGTTGTTGAAAAGAGAAATTATTTTACATCTAACAAGAGAATAAAATATATTAATTAGTTCCAATTCTTATTTCTTAATTCACGCATTAATTTATTCTATTCTTTTTATTTTTAAAATAAATAATTCCAATTTCTTATTTATAATATTTAATAATTATTCCTATTTCTATTTTGTTTATTGTGCGCAGGATCTGACTTTCATTTCTCACACGTACGCAAATAGTGAGTTCTATGTGTGGTGATTACTAAACGAATATGGCGGCCCCCCCCGCCGCAAACGTGCCCCACCGGTACAGCTTGTGCTCCGCATATATGTAATACTCCTATATTGCTAGTAGAGCTTCGAGGACGGTGCAAACACTACGGCGCAGACATATATGAGCTTCTCTTTCTTCTCGAGTATTACAGCTTTGTGCGCATGCGTTGGCTTTTCTTAGACGACCAATGGAATGCCGTACAAATCAAAAGCGCGTATAAACGATTGTTGGTTAGACATCAACTTAGAGAATTTGATAACGGAAATTGTCTTTTTGATAGCGTAGACATATTACACGTTAGTTCTAATGTCAAGAATATTAAATGCCCGATTGGTGAAATACATTGTTTACGCAAATCCATTAACGCATTAGAAGAGGAGGGGATTAACAACCGCCCCAGCGACGCTTTACCGCATGCGCATAGCGCTGCAGAACTCCAGAAGAAAGAGAAACGAATATACGTCTGCACCGTAGTATTTCCACCTCTTCCACTCATTGCTCAGATAGGATACTAGCAATATAGGAGTATTACATATATGGTGCTCCGTCCCTCTATTCCTTAGTCCGTGTGTTGTTTATATACAATGTAAATAAAGGTTTGTTCGCGTCGCATGTTCTGATATACACCAGGGGTACGTTCCAAAACCTTACCCGGGTAACTATAACACTAGAAGTTGTTATAGTATATGTCACGTATGCTATAGTACTTCTAGTATTATAGTGCACCCGGGGCTACGTTCCAAAACCTTACCCGGGTGACTATAACACTAGAAGTTGTTATAGTATATGTCACGTATGCTATAGTACTTCTAGTATTATAGTGCACTCGAGTAAGGTTTTGGAATGTACCTCGGGTAAGATCTGGAACGTACCTCAGGAGCGCAATTCTGTACTTGTCTACCGACGACTGTCGGTGTCGGTAGCGCTTCCTACCGACGTTTGTCGGTCAGAACTATTCTCGACAACTCCTCACCGATGCGTGTCGGTTAAAATTAACGACAAGTGTCGGTCGTAACCGACAATCCTACCGAGGGGTCCCTTAAGGTAGGACCTCCGCCTAAATCTGGGGCACAAGACTTATGCAATTAAATAGATTAAGACCCGCTGAATTCAATGGTACCTTTAGTTATGCCCGAAGCCGGACAAAATCTCGAGAAATTGAAGCTCAAAGTTTGAGTGTTTTACACAGGCGCGTATAGGAAAAAGTGACGTAAACACTCATTACGAATAAAAAACAAAAATCTGAGTAAAGTAAGTATATGGAACTTGTAGAGAAAATCCTCTTCTTTCGGATGGTGTTGAGCACAATACGGGTAGTCGGCCAATTTCTCGAGATATTTAACAAAAAAGAATGTAAATACTGGTTTTGTGCCTACGAGAGGAAGTCGGGCAAGCCGCCATATTGGTATAAGTAAGCGCGCGGTTTTTTAAAAGCGAGTAGTGACGAAAATGCTTGTGGTGTTAAATTTTTTTTTTTGTGCACGAAAAATAAAATATCGATTAATTAATTATCATCGCTTTTAATCACATTAATATTTGGTACATTATAATGAATGAATAACTATATTTTACGAATTAGTAATTACATTTTTTATTTTATTATTTAGAATATTAATAACATCAAGGGAAGACGTTACTCGTACTTTACGATTAATGCTCGTTGAAAGTAAAATTTTGATTCCACATTGTATATCCTTTTTATAGGCATCGATGAGAATTTGTTTATTAATTCCTTCTTTAGCCATTTTCGTAATAATCCGTGGTTTGATGGAATTTCTCAAAAAGTTTAATGAATTTTTATTGTTCTCCAGTACCATTTTTTTCCTCTTGTCACTTTCTATTTTCTGCAGACTTACGCAATCATTTTTTATGTCAATATCTGAGATTCCTAGGATCTCTACGAGTTTTTTTAGTACAATGATATCCTGAATAGCGTCGTGGAGATTATCTGTATTTTCATTCGGTAAATATCTTTTCACTAAATTTTCTTCGGAGTAGGATATTTTTTCACCTTTCAGCTTTGGAATTTTTTTCTTAATTACTTTTAAAGTGTCTGTGTATCCATAAACTGTAGTGGAAAATTTTTCAAAAAGGCCCAATTGAACGGCGAGGCTTTTAATTTTTACTGTATCGAAACTAAAATAATAATTAGATATAATGCATGTAATGTAAGGAGAAATTGCGCTTTTTTTTAAACAATATGTATTATAATTCTACCTTAGCACATTGTGACCAACTAATATAATGTAGCATGGCTCGTTCACAGAGTTTTTGTTTTTTAGATTTTCCAGATAACTCAAAAATGTTTGAAAGGCTGCCTCCTTCGACATGGTATTAACTTTTTTGCCTCTCAAAAAAAGCTCTCCCCTTTTAGAAGTCAAACCAGTTTTTTCAGTGGCTGCGGGCTTTATCGGCACAGTCGGGACAGAGTATGCGTTGAAAACTGTTTCACCGTCGTAGGCTGCTATCTTCAATGTGAAATTTGTTAACGAGTAACTCAAATGTATTTTAACAATAGAAAAATAAAGAAAAATGAAATAATGTTCTTATACGTACTTGAACTATTTGATCAGAAGAAAAAAGGCCTGTTGTTTCGGTATCGAAGTAAACAATTTTGAAATTTTTAATTTCACTTTCTGAGGAATCAATGACAGGTGAGGAATCAATGCAGGTGAATCAAGTTTGTCAATTGGTATATCCAATACTCCACTTAGACCAACGTTGCTTTGATAAGTCAGTCCTTCGGTACGTTGAGCATTATTTGCTTTTGATGTTTTTTTGCTTTTTAAAGCCTTGCGCCTAATTTTTCCGTACCTGGTACTTGCTAATAATCTTTTTTTTATAACTGTATTTTCTTTGACTTTTCTGAATTTCAATCCTTGACGCGTTGGACTAATACCTAATTTGTTATAAACGTTATCGATGTATGAGTGCCCCAAATTTTTTTGACACACAGCAGCGGCGACGCGATAGTTCAAGGATTCCGATCCTGAGTAGTGTTTAGATTTTGGACATTTGCTTGCAACAATATTATTAAAATTCTCATTAACTTGAGTAGACGCAGAAGGTGCTAATTTTTCCACGTTATTCACGTACCGTCCCATCAGTTCTTCTAAGGAAGTTTGAAGAGATTGTCCTTCTATTGCTTTTTTCCCAGGAAGCGTTTTGAACTCATAGTTATCTTTTTCTTCGTGAAACTTGCAAAGCGAGTGATCACCAAATGCGTGGGGTATAATCGATTTTAAACAGTCTGCGAGGTCTTGAGGGCGATTTTTGTTCTCTGCTATTGCGTTACTTAAGGCGTTAGAAAAATAATCAATTAGCGATTTGGGTAAAGACATTCCGTACAGAGAACTGGAAAACGCTTTTACTGAGTGATTTTTATCTGCCCACAATTCAACGCTGTGAATGGAGATAGCTCTCAAACTGGCAATAGTAGAAGCGTCATTGTCCATTATGAGTCTTGCTCCAAATACTTGATGTTTGTCGAACAGTGGGTTCTTGGTAAAAAGCTCCACAGCTATATCAGCTTCCATACTTTTGGAGGACCCGTCGAAATTGTGTCTGCAGTCGTGATCAGTTTTACTACGTCCAGCGTCGCATCGTCGACAACTTTTTGATCGAACTCCGTAAGAGACAATTTTCTTTGAGTAGTGTCCTACCAAAACGCCATGACCAGACATACTATTATAAGATCTTCCGGTTCCTCTTTTCTGCCATCCGACGTCGAACGCGAAAGACAATCCATCCTTACCTTGACCAGTCCTACGAATGTAGCAAATGGAAGAGGGCAGGATGTTAATATAAGGTAATGGTAGTTTTTGGAATTAAATTGGCACAGAAGGGCAAAAATCATAAAATTTTTTATGTGTGTTGTTTCTTTATTTATACCAATTCGCATTGCTATTTTTAACATACGTTCCTTAAATTACAATGACATTTTTTTATGCAAAAAAAAAATTTACACAATCAAAATAAATTCTATCGTACATGATTTTTGTAATACTAACACGTATGTCCAATTTCACAATTGATTTTAAATGTAAAAGTGTATAAGAAAAGAGTATAAAAAAAACTATATAAAAAATTGTATAGTTAAAAAATATCTGAATAATTGATTTTGTAAATAAAAATATTTGTGATTCAATAAGTAAAAATCTAAAGTTGTAAAATTGTTTTGGCATGTAAAAATTTCTTTTCGACAATTCATTTTTCATTTCTCGGAATTACCATTATCTATTTACAATTTACTTACTCATCTACAACAACATCATTCGCAGCTTTCGTTAGAGATTTCTCTTCTGCTAAGGAACTACTACAGCTCTCCAAAGCCACTTCTTCTATTTTCTTTCCGACTACTCTTTCATAACGTTTGAATAAGTTCGATGACACAGGAGCAATATTTAAAGCTGACAGCAACACGTTCATCTGAGTCTCTCCTATCCCTGAGTCGATCATTCCTAAAAAAAAAAAAAAATAATAATAATAAAGAACAGATGTAAATACTCAAGGATAAGTAGATGATATGATAATTTACCTATTGCAGCTTTCGCATTTACTGACACATATTCTTTCCTGTTTCCAAACAAGGAGTTGGTGTGCACGACTCTGGTAAATGGACACTTGCAACACTTGACAGTGTAATCATTGCCAAGTCCTCGCTGATTTTTATCAATGACATATTCCAAAGAAAGAGGAATGTTGCAGTTGTTGCACCACATTTGTTTTGCAAAGACTTCCGTTTCAATTACTTCCCTTCCAGCACAATTGGAGTCATCAGCATTTGACGATTTTTCCTCCTACAAATTATAAACAAAACAAAAAGTAATTACAATTAAGAATTAAAAAAATTTTTGCAATTACAACTACTTTAAGTATAACACTTGAATATTCAATAAAAAAAAAATTTATGGTATAAATACATACCTCACATAACCTTTTTACTTGCTTCTTTTGATGATCTATATACGTGCTTCTTTTCATAAATCTGCCTTTCCTTTTACCTCTCGAGATACGTATTGAGTGCCTGGATAGTTCTTTTTCAGGATCTCGTTGCTGTTCATTCATTATTAAAAAAATACCTTACTAACAAAAATAACGAACTACTCTGTCACATTAGCAGACGCACGTGTTTACACGCTGACGCGGGTATTCACGCCGTCTGCATTATCGACACTGCTGCCGAAGTCAAACTCGAACTCGCGCAGTCATTTGACTAGTACGGTACTCGGAGGTCCTACCTTAAGGTGCAATTTCACGTAGCGTCAAAACGCTAGCGGCTCTCCCCACTCTGGCGCCCTTGGTCGACGCGTCGTTTTACCGCTTGAAGTTCGGAGAGACTCAACTCGAAAAATAGACGTGTTTGAATCGTTTCAGTTGTATCAACAATTTCAAAAAATTAATATGTTAAATTTTAACATTTACAAACCTTAATGTTATTATCAAACGTTCTTTCGGTTGTATGGGCTCTCGAATAACATTTTCTTTTATCAATAGCGATCCAACAATAGATAACAATTCCTCCAATTGTGTTGCGGACATTCGGAAATAATTGTGGAATCGTACTCCATTCTCTATGGTCAGTTTAGGAATTGACACATAATAAAAACTGTGCTCTGGACGATCCTTTAGATATGGTGCTACCCAGTATTGCTTCTTCTTGTACGGTTTCTTTTCATTTTCTTGTAATTTTCGCATAATTGCACACAACACCAGTATTCGTCGTTTCTTAGGCCGGTATTCATAGTTGGGTCTTATATTTAAGATTGTCTTAAGTTTATCTTTAGATGCTGTACGAATCAGTTTATTGGCTACGGAGTATCTGAAGATAAACTTAAGATGATCTTAATTATAAGATCCGACTATGAATACCGGTCATAATCTCTTTAGCTGTTACTGACGGCAATGTATTTTGTAAGGTTGTCGATAAAATACTGTTCGGACAGTTTAAACGCACTTTGACACGCATCCTTATTGTCAGTTTTATACACGAATTAAATCTATAGAAAAAATTTAAAAAATACAGAAAATACAAATCCACAGCGACCAGCGATTTGTCGCTCCATGAAAAAGTAGCGGGCGTTTAGCGGCTGGCGTTTTGTCGACAGCTCTTTTTCTCCTTATTATTAAGGGGAAATGTATCACAGGGTGGGGAGAGCCGCTAGCGTTTTGACGCTACGTGAAATTGCACCTTTACCCATCGGTAGTGCTTGACCGACGCACACGGACGAGGATTATTGTGGTTTGTACGATTGTGCTAGTTGAACTCGCGACTCCACGACTTGTTTGAGTTTGTTGATACTACCATAGACCGCGATCAACTGTGATTCCATAAAATTTGTTTAATTTTAATTGCTTTGTTTGATTAATTTACTGCATTGTGTTTTAATTAAAATACAATTTTAAGAGCGTGCTGTAAGCTGTAATCCAAAAGTCTCTAAGTAAGTGAAAAATTAAATTGTGTTCCTAATCGTAGCCGTAATCGTAATCGTTATCGTTATCGTAATCGCAATCGTAATAGAAGTCGTCTTGACAATACAGCTCAATCCGTTCTGCGCAACGTGACGTATTCATTCGACTCGCGCGTGTCCACGCGCGTATGCCCCCTTTCCCCTTCTCCAAGTCTCTCGGCGAGGTGTACGTGCGCCAAGGCCCGTGGCGCGCTGTTCGAAAACACCATTGTTTATATTATTTCAAAATCGCGGACTTTCTCCTGGACTCGATACACGATTGGTGGAATTACGATGTGTCCTCACTTTTGTTCGTGACTGTATCTCGACCATTTGTGACGTCAACCGACGACCGAAATCCGTCGGTTGCACCGACCATTGTCGGTAGCGCCTGTGTCGAGAATAGGTTCGCATCGTTCCGTCGGTCGTGCAACCGACGATCGTCGATAACGATCGACACCGACAGTCGTCAGTAGACAAGTACAGAATTGCGCTCCAGGGAGCACTTGGATCACGGATAAAATGGCGATTGAAGCAGATGAGTTCACGCACATGACAAAATTATTTTTGCCCCAACTGTTCTACCTCTGAAGCTGGAGTAAATAGAGCATACTCCTATTTGCTCCTTGGGGAATGCTCTAATGCGACCATATATGTAATACTCCTATATTGCTAGAAGAGTGCCGATTTCAGGTCAAACATTACGGTACAGACGTATAAGAGTCTGTTTCTCGCGCACGCTTCAGCTGCTTTGTGCGCATGCGCTAACAGCGTTAGGCTGTAGGCAGACACGACCAGATAATGGTTGCGTTCAGCAGACGCAACTGTTGTACAACTGTTGAGTAAGGCGGGGAGCACAGACCATTGCATAACGCATAACGCATATGCATAAGAAATCTGATTGGTCCGTTAGCATGTGCATAAGGAATTCGACCAATCGAATTTCTTATGCATATGTATTATGCATTATGCAAAAGTCTGTGTTTCCCGCTTAATTCTTTTTAATGCGTCAACATGATTGGTCTAGATTTCGGGATCTAATAGAAAGGACCAATAATCACTGATCGCTCACTGATCTGCTCTGCTGCTGAACGCAGCCAATGTTTTCTCTTTTCGTGTTCTTTCCGTCTCATTTTCTAATGCTTAGTCTCTCGCTCACACTCACTCAATAAACGCGCCTGCGCATAACGAGGCTAAGGGCCTGAGCACAGACCATTGCATAACGCATAACGCATATGCATAAGAAATCTGATTGATCCGTTAGCATGTGCATAAGGAATTCGACCAATCGAAATTTCTTATGCATATGCGTTATGCGTTATGCAATGGTCTGTGCTCGGGCTCTTAATCGTCTGACCATATTTGGAAATTGTGCGTCTCTCTTTTATGGGTCTCGATCCTCTCATTGGGAAGATACGGAGTTAGCAATATAGAAGTATTACATATATGAATGCGACGCGAACGTCTGGTCGCCATATTAGGTTTGTTCGCGTCGCTTGCCCCAACATGCTCCTACTCGCTCCAATACGCTCCAAACTATAGTATTACGTTACATATACTATAGATTGGAGCGTATTGGAGTGAGTAGGAGCATATTGGGGTATTGCGACGCGAACAAACCCATTGGTTCCGATGACGCGAACCAAGGTCTGTAGATGGAGGCACGAACAGGATAAGGCTGAAATCACATGGTACGGAATAGAAGTACGGAATAGAGAGTGCGTCATAGAAACAGCTAATCAGAGCTTTGCCGCAGCATCTACGACATTTTCTGCAAAGCTCTGATTGGCTACTTCTATGACGCATTCTCTATTCCGTACTTCTATTTCGCACCATGTGATTTTAGCCTAAGGTCTTCGCATGGCCGCCATTTTCGAGCAGCGAGTTTGTGTTGATGTACGTCACGGACTAAGGAATAGAGGGACGGAGCACAAGCTGTACCGGTGGGGCACGTTTGCGGCGGGGGGGGCCGCCATATTCGTTTAGTAATCACCACACATAGAACTCACTATTTGCGTACGTGTGAGAAATGAAAGTCAGATCCTGCGCACAATAAACAAAATAGAAATAGGAATAATTATTAAATATTATAAATAAGAAATTGGAATTATTTATTTTAAAAATAAAAAGAATAGAATAAATTAATGCGTGAATTAAGAAATAAGAATTGGAACTAATTAATATATTTTATTCTCTTGTTAGATGTAAAATAATTTCTCTTTTCAACAATAAACAACAATAACAACAATAACAACAATAATAAAACATAAAATCACCGCCTAACCTCTTTACGCTTGTCACTCGTTATGTCTCGTGGCACCACTACACGAGTGTAACCATGTCACAGACACAGGATCTCTGTGTGAGGGTGCAAACCATGGATCTAAAAAGATATGGATGGAGTCTATAGCAAGGGGGCTGTGAAATTTGCGGTAAGGGGAATGCATAGTGCTGTCTCTTTCTGTAGGTAACCTTCGGCTTTGTAACGAATGTAACCGAAGATATCCGAACTGCGCATTGCGTCTTGTATAGTTTATATATCATAACTCCTTGTAGACGCTTTATATAAAGTAAAATTGACGTATTCAAGAGTTAGCTAATATGGGATATATAATCTTTCGGGAATCATCGGATATGCGACGGAAACATACGAAAGTTACCTACAGAAAGAGACAGCACTATGCATTCCCCTTGCCGCAAATTTCACAGCCCCCTTGCCCGTATACACACTTTAGACTCCATCCATATCTTCTTTAGATCCATGGTGCAAACCCATGTAGCGGAATAGCGTAACGCGGAACGAGAGCGGAACCAATCACAAGCGTTCCGCGTTTCTATTATAGCGAAAATAGCGGAACAGCTTTTGCGCAGCTGCGTAATATATCCACAAATCTTCAAAGTCTTTGGCTACCTTACGCCAGTTTTCTGTTGTCGGATTAAAGAGAACTTTTTCCTTTAATAAGTCTTAAATACATTCACATGTTTCACAAATTATTTTCGATACTGTATAATTTCCTACACGGAATAGATATGATATAGATGCCATACTGTCACCACTAGCTAAATATCGTAAAGTAAGTTCCAATCGTGTTCGTGTTGAAATTGGTTCTCGGATTGCATACTGCTTTTCAATTCTTGTACTAATAATCTCTAATAATTTCTCGAATAATATTGGTGTCAATTGCATGAAATTACAATATTTTGTGTCATTGGAGTTCAACATTTCAGGGATCAGATTATTACTGGCACCCTGCAAAAATCTTTTTTGAGGCGTGAAGATAGGACGAACCCAAAATTTTCTTTTTTGCTTTTTTTTCAATGCATTCTCATGTTGTACCATTTTTTTATATATTACGTATAATTTAAGCAACTTTTTTTTTACTGCTCTGTGATATATTGGAGATTGTCTCCATTTCTTCCAATATTTGTAAATGCATAATAATGCAATTGAGAATTCATCACAATCTTTTTGTAACTGTCAAAATATATATAAATTATCACATATATGAAATCACAGTATATACAATATTATTAATAATATATATTTCATTATATAATATACTGCATGCGAGTTATAAAGTTTTAATTATTATTAACTTTACTATTAACTAGTTTTGTCTTACCTCTCAACAATGAGTAATAACTAATAATTTATCTCTGTAATAATAATTTATTTCACCACGTTATTTTTGCGAATTTAACAAAACATGTGTATATACACACACTGAAATATATTTCAGTGTACATACATATATTCCGTCATTTTTGTTGCGCTAAAACGTGAACTCCCAATACCCATGGAGCATAATGAGCGCATCGCGGACTTTGCGCAACCAATCATAAGTCATTATTTTATAAAGGTTAAATTACATTGAAACTAATTTCATATATTTTAACATCTTTGATCAATATTTCCAATAAAAAACGCATTTAATTCAGTATTTAGGTGCATGATAATAATAAACGAGCGATAAAAACAAGATTTAAATGTCATTTATAGATTTGCTATTTATTCCGCTTACTCTCATTCCGCTCCATGGAGATGAGGGATTTGGAAGCTGCGTAACGAAAACTGCGGAACGCTCGTGATTGGTTCCGCTCTCGTTCCGCGTTACGCTATTCCGCTACATGGGTTTGCAAACTGAGAATCGCTACATCAATATGGCGGAAAGCAGTCCCCCCCGCATGCTTGAGTTACCATCCCCTCTCGCCTAAACTAGGACTTTAGACTCGGTCCCTCTATTCCTTAGTCCGTGATGTACGTAGTATATAGCTATTAAGGTACAATTTCATGCAGCGAAGCTTCGCTGGCGAAGTTCCCCCACTCCGCCGATTCGAGCCCCACTCCGCCGATTCGAGCGAGTCAGCGAAGGAACGCTCATAGTTCGACATTGCTCAACTATCAGCGAAGCAACGCAGCAAAACAAACGCGACCTTATTTAACCTAGCGACGTATTTTTCTATTGTGTGACCGTTGTGTGACAAGTGTTACGTGAAAATTAAGTTATTAAAGGCAGACGAGATGGCAGATGAAAGTGATTCGATGAACATAAGCGAAGTGAGCATATATAAATACATATTTATAGTATATATAGTACTAAATATTCATATTCAATTACTTCTTTCGCTATTTTTTATACATTGTATTGAATATGTTTTACTTTATCCTATACCATATTTATTGCTTATATTTTAGAACATTTCATTCACGTGCGGCGTATGTGAGACTATTTTTAACAAGAATGATTTGCCGGATCACTCATGCTTCGAGGGCTATACTCACTATCTCGTCGATAAGAATTTGTACTGTTACCCTCGGTGCGGTGAGTATAATTACTCCTTTTTCAGATTATTTTATGACTTACTACAATAGCTTATGATTTATAAAATGTACCTTTGTAGTTTTACAATTAAAATTACTGTAACTAATCTCTGAATAACATTACTATTATTATTATTATTATGTACAGAGAATGGAGATATAGTCCGCAACAGCTTGATGACTGATGGTACAGAGGTTGTCGTCGTAACGAATGCACCACGTGCAGTAAATTCACAACACAATGCACCAACAAATGCACCACATGCAGTACAGCATAATAAACCGACGAATTTTGAAACAACAAAAATAGCTATGGAAGAACAACTAATTGATGAAGTTTCCCAACGACCAGGATTATGGAATTTCACTACCTCTGGCTGAACGCAGTCCACAAATAAAGAAAAAGCTTTGGGAAGAAGTGTTTGCAGCTATGGATGGTAATATTGTTAAGAGAGTTAATATTGTAACGACTTTACAGTTGTCAGGTTCATTTGAATTATCAAAACACTGATTTATCGAATTATGTATTTCTGTTTATTTTAAGGAACACTTTCCATCGATTCAATGAAAAGGAAATAGAAATCGGTCGGATTCTTACCGAATTCATTTAAAAAAGGATCAGCAAGTAGCGAGTGGATCTGCCGCAAAGAGTGGGAAAAAACCGTGGCTACATATGCAACGTACGCAGTTTTTACGTGATCTGCAGCTAGAGAGCAGGTATGCATATATAATATGATAGTAATGATAATAATAATTATTATTATTATACGTGTGTAATAATCGAATTTTTTTTATTACAGAACTATCAGCAATATTGAGCTGTTAGAATGTGATGATTCTGATTCATTAGAGACGACCTCGCTTTACAATAGCAGCAGCAGCAGCAGCACTGGTCGTGTATCACGTATGTTCATATCAATAAAATTTATTTGATGAATATATTTTCATGTCAAATAAAATAAGCAACATGAAAATGAACTTACCTTTAATGCAATGAATATTTGTACAGGAACGAATAAGCGTCGCACAACCGAAGATCCCCTGGAATCGAATTGCCGATTCTCTAGCTCTTCCACCAATATCTCTCAATATGGATCAAATGAATAAAATTATACCTCCTCCACAAATGACTAATAAACCTACATTAATTGGAAATTTGATAGCTGCCCAATTTCGCGAAATAGACCCGGAATTACTCGACGAAGTCATGTTAGACATATTAAAAATAACAACGGATATAAAAAGAAGAAAGAGATAAAAGGAAATGTTTTGTTTTCCGCTTTGCTGCTTGTACCTGTGATAGAAATGTTTTTGAAAATTAAAATAATGAAATAAAAATAACATTTTAATTGAAAATATTGTTTACTTTTAACTTGGACGATTATATTGCCATGGCACCGCTCCCTCATTATTAAAATAGTGACAAAATTCGTTACGAAGAGCGAAGGGCGAAGAGCGAAGAGCGATTCTTCGCTGCTTCGTTTTCGGCGGAGTGGGGGAACTTCGCTGGCGAAGCTTCGCTCCATGAAAAGGTAAGAGGGCTTAGCGAAGAGCGTTTCTTCGCTGCTCGTTTTCGGCGGAGTGGGGGAACTTCGCCAGCGAAGCTTCGCTGCATGAAATTGTACCTTTAGTTGTGTGAGCGAGTAAAACACATGCTAAATCCAAGAAAGAGTAAGATTTTATAATTAAAATTATAATGCCAGGTTGTAGTGCAAAAAATTGCAAAAATAGAAGCGAAAATGGTTTTCGCATGTTTTTATTTCCTCGTGATGAAAAACGAAAACATTTATGGGCTGAAAAATGTGGTAAAAATCCAACACAGAATGCTAGGTTATGTGAGGTATGTAAATATATTATTTTAATAATTAAAAATTTTATAACTATTTAAATATAGTAGATAAGAAAATTATAAAAACAATTTTCTTTCTTTTTATAGTATCATTTTGATGATACTCAATTCGAAAATCGACGACAGGATAACTGGCGAAAATTGAAACCTAATGCCATTCCAACTATTTTTGAAAGCGAAGAAATTAATTCTGATACATTAAGTAATCTATCTTCAATTGGTAATAATTCAAAAATAATTTATTTTCTTGTATTATCCATAAATGTAAATATATTATTTCACGTAATTCTTACTGTTTGTAGGGCAGCATATTAAATCAAAAAATTGTGATATTTTATCAAATTTAAATGAAGACTTTGAATACAATGAAATTGTCATTATTGAGAATCTACCAAGTGAACAACAGACTCAATTAGTCCCAATTGTTGTACATGTAAGTGTTCAAACGGATAATGAGATAAACATACAGAAGTTACAAACAAAATCCCTGACTAATGAAGAAGGAACTATCCGACAAGCCAATGAAATAAAATATTTGCTCAAACAACTGAAACAAGAACGAACAAAAGTTAATGCTTTCAAATCTAAATACGAAAGTGAAAAAATATTACGATTAAAGACAACAAAAATTATGAAAAGTTATAAGAAAAGGTACACAATATTATCTGAAAAATTTAAAAAGTCACCAATTTTTAAACAATTTATATTAGGATTTTTCGAGCAAAAAAATAAATGGTCTCCGCAATGTTTAAAATTAGCTATACAGATAAGATATGCTGGTAAGTTTTTTATAATTATTAAACTATTGTTAACTTTTATATAAAAATAAATAAATTGCTAATCTTAACTTATTCTTTACAGTTGGATGGAAGACTTATCTGTATTTAAAGAAAGATTTGGGTTTACCATTGCCATCTTACTCTACATTATGTAGATATATAAGAAAGCTTAATTTTCAGTCTGGTATACTAACAGATGTTCTTTTGTTAATGAAAAAAAAAAGAAAAATTCATAAATCTTCGCATCAGAACGACTGTGTTATTTTAATGGATGAAATGGATATTCAACCAGCATTAGAGTATAATGTTAGCACAAGTAAGCTTTACAGAATCAAAAACATACTTATACAATTATTTACAATTATTTAAAAGACGATATAATTAGAATTGGTTGTCTTAGCATAACTACTGCAGGTAAGGGATACGGTGGGATATGATGGGATTCAATAGCAATGACTAGACTTTAAACTGACCGACAACTGATTTGCCACCATTTAATTATACACACAAATTATGCTGTACATACAAAAGCGTCCATATGGTGGTATGTATTGATAAGTTATTTACTTATCAAACAATACATATACATAATATATAAATATATATAGATGTCAATTGAAAAACTAAAAAATCATTGAAATGTACCTTTAACACAATAGCTGCTAAAATAATAATAATAACAATAACAATGATAATAATAATAGTAACAACAATGATAATAATAATAGTAGTTGTTTTACCGGTAGTAATAATGTGTTAACATAAATTATCTTCTTGGTCTCCAATATTCCTTCTTTCTTAATTTTTTTATTAAATAATTCAATTTTTATCATTGCATATAACTAAATATCTTTATATTTTTTGACTATAGGATCATTTATTGAACAAACGACGTGTAAAGGGAAAGAAAGGTTAAGTTCTTCTATAGTTGTTTTTATGCTTAGAGGATTAACAGAAAATTGGAAACAGATTATTGCATGGCATCTTACATCTAAGTCTTCAGATGATGATGTCATGACTCAATTACTGTATGAAATTGTTGAAGAAGTCGAGAAAATAGGCTATAAGGTCCACGGATTAATTTGTGATATGGGCCCAAAAAATCAAGTTATATGGCGCAATTTAGGGTTGCATTCCAAAACGTCTTATGAGGAAAATCTTTTGAAGAAAATTTTACTCAGTACTCTATAGCTCACGTCACATATACTATAGAAATTGAGTAAAATTTTTTTCAAATAAAACGTTTTGGACACATATTTTCCATTATAGATTAAAATGGTCCACCCTGTATATAATTGGTAGTAATATAATAGAAGTATAAAATACTGTGATAAATAATATTTTTTATATACGCAATAACAATAGCGACAGACAAACATATAGTAAAAAATTTTAAGTATTAACATAACTTAAAAAAAGTAAATATAAAGAGAATATATGATATATAGAAAGTTTTTTAGCTTTTTGAATTTATATTTTTAATTTATATTAATTATATTAGACCTTTAGTCGTATAAAAAAAAGTTTTCGACATGGAGAAAATAAGTGTTGCATATATTACAAGAGATGCAGCTGGAAATATTTTAATTGATAAAGATGGAAATATTACTTGTAAATTGGAAGGTATTAAAATTATGTATCTAAATATATCAATAAACATTATCTATGCAAATAGCTATTTAAGAACTAAATTTCAATATATAAATATTTATTTAATAAGAAAATAAAGATGATAAGTATAATATAATAATCTTATTATAATATTCTTGCAGAAGGTGTAATATTTAAATTAAAATATCAAGATATTGATTTTAGTTGCAATACAGTGCAATGTACTGTCGATGATCAATTAGTATTTATTAAATTACACCAAGATATATAACAAAATGTACAAAGAAATACAAACAATGAAAGAAATAATATTGATGAAAAAAAATCCGGAATCATGTGTCGCGTCATGTTGATTTCTGCACTGTAGCGTTCTTTTCGTTTCTATCTACATTTCTGCACCTATGAAATTTTTACTGTACTCGTCTGTTCTAGTTCAGAACTAGGTCAGAACTAGTGCAGCTGAAAAGAACAAACCTTTTATGAACTAGTACAGAAAGTTCAGCTGGAAAGAACAAATCTCATTGCATCCGATACGGACTAGTGATAGTTTTTATATATGGCCAGATATACCACATTTATTAAAAAACCTACGAATGGTTTTAACCAATAATTCCATTATTACAATAGCATCGTCAATTGTAGAGTCTGAAAATTTGCCATGTAACGAGTAGAGAGCCTCTAAGGGAGAGAGCGGCGAACTGGTCACGTGACCACGTCTCTTCTGATTCACTCGGGTAATGAAGGATCTTGACGAATCAAAATATTGGTTTAGACGGCTATTTCCAGTAGATTATACATAAGTAAATTCTTGTTGTCTGAGAGCCGCAAAACCTCCGATTCAGCTGACGGCACGTTAAATACACACCAAAAAATTAAAAATTTGTATGTATGAAAGTGTTATAACAGTAGAATATCTCTATAAGTAATGCGTCGTCTACAATAGCAGCAAGAGTAGTGGATTAAGGCTATAATAGCGTTTTTCACTGGGTAGCACTGAGTGCGCACCGAAAACTTGTTGAGTTTAGACGGCACTGTCTGAGTGCACTGAAAGTGCAAATTTCTTGCACTTCCAGCTAAACATGGGTCTGTTCTTTTCAGCTGCACTGCTGAACTAGTGCAATAAGTTAGAGTGAAAAAAAATATATATGTCTCATTCTAACTTATTGCACTAGTTCAGCAGTGCAGCTGAAAAGAACAGACACCATGTCTGTTCTCTTAGTGCAATTTTGTGCATATTTTACCGCTTTGAATATAAATTACATAATTAATTATGGAAGGATTTAGTATTAATTTTAAGGTCAATGATGACATATTAAGCTTAACTCTCGATCCAAGTGCAACAAGATTTATATGATAAATGAAAGAGTAAATATATACATACATATATCCGATTTTGGTTTTTGAGGTTGTTCGAAAAAAATGTTGATGAGAATTTCATTTCACGAAAACAATCCAGAGTAAAGAACGTTTTAATTTCTTTTCTTTGTACAGTTTGAAAATATAACAATAATTTTATTTAGTTCATTCTGTATGTGACATTAAATGTACTAGAGCAGTGCTCGGCGTTAGTTGCACATTTCGGCCCGATTCTTGAGCGCTCTCCCACTACCGCGCGACCGCTAGCGGCCGAGCCGCCGACTCAGGAGCGTCCGTGTAACAAATAGGCTGACGATGAGCGGGCACCTTTCAGAAAATAAAATTTTCTTTGTTGTAGAAATAATATTTATTCTCACTGATTATAATTAAATATCAGTGAGAATAAATATTATTTCTACAACAAAGAAAATTTTATTTTCTGAAAGGTGCCCGCTCATCGTCAGCCTATTTGTTACACGGACGCTCCTGAGTCGGCGGCTCGGCCGCTAGCGGTCGCGCGGTAGTGGGAGAGCGCTCAAGAATCGGGCCGAAATGTGCAACTAACGCCGAGCACTGTACTAGAGTATAAACAATATTTCGAGTATCTGGAACGACCTATAGTGTTTTTTACAATTAATTTTTGTGTATTCTCTTGAATTCCAGCTTGTGAAATACATATCATTTCACAATGTACATAAAAGAAAATATTAAAGTTCAAATATTAATCGTGGATCTCGCGCAGCCATATTGCACTGAACTGGCACCGTCTCTCAGATAGCGAATTCGGGCACTTGCACTAGTGCGCACCGAGTGTGCACAAAGGTTTGTTCATAGTCAATTTTTATATTTAAAGATTATTATAAATCCTTTTTTAAATACTAATTAAACAGTAAAATGATGATTTGTACAGCATTAGTACGGATCGTTTTATTGGCTGAAAATTTTTGAATTTGTTAAGATGGTATTTAAATATAAAAATTGACTATGAACAAGCCTTTGTGCACACTCGGTGTGCACTAGTGCAAGTGCCCGAATTCACTAAGAGCTCGTGCCGAATTCTTGCACTAAAGTGCGAAAACTCAGCACTAGACTTTCCAATGAAACAGAACGCACCGTTTTAATGCACACCGAAATCCCCAGTGAAACACATTGCCCAAGGCGAGTTCGCACTCAGCGCGCACCAGTTCTCCCAGTAAAAAACGCTATAAGACATTGGAGTAAGCCGTCGTTTTCGGCTAATAAGGCGTAGAGTAGGGCCACAGTATATACAGTAGCGCAACTCTCTGTCGGCACCTTTGATGTTAGCGTGGCCAAAACGGAGTGCGCATGCGCGAAGTAAGTAAGTAACTCAGTAACGCCATCTGACTTTTTTCTTGCATACTCTCTCGTTCTTCTCTTATTGATACATATGTAGCAATTAATAACAATCTAAAGTAATTTATTTTAATAAAAAAAATATAAAAATAAATAAAAAGATAAATGCAATTAATTATCTTATACATATATTATATTATACGTAATAAAGCAAGCAAAAAAAGAAATAAAATATTTTTAAAAATGTTTAATGTAGTATGGTGAAAAAAAACAGAAATTACTGTAAGAAAGTACGAATAATAGAGTCAAACCACTGTCAGGTAAAAACGTATTTATTCTTTTCTGCTAAGACTTCGTAGCGTTCTCTCACTGCGTAGCAATCGATCAAAAATCCTCGTCACGAGCCCCTCCTAATCCTATCCTGCGCGCCCCCTCACGCACCGTCCCCTCCACCAAGGCTCCTCCTTCGCTGAGTCGCGCGCCACCGTGCCGCGGCGTTGGGGCGCGTAGTTTAATTTGCCTATTTTGTACATTCGGCCTTCCTGGTCCGATGGCTGTCCCCAGGCATTCTCGATGGACTAGATCGTTTCCTCCATACTCGTCTGCACCTTATAACCTTTATGCACCTAGTAGAGAGAAAGAAAAGAATTAAGAGAAAACGTGTACCGGTCAAACTCCGTTGGTGCTAATATTCTCGTCACTTCGTATTAACCGATCTGAACAGATATCATCATGCCAAAGTCGGTCCGTCTTAACTGTCTTGAATACACTGTCTTGTCGACCAAGACCAGTCCGTTCTAACCGATTCGAACGGGCACCGTTGTGCCGGCAGAATCAGTCCGTCTTAACTGACTTGGACAGGCACCGTTGTGTAGACCAAGACCAGCCCGTTCTAACCGATTCGGATGGGCACCGTTGTGCCAGCAGAATCAGTCCGTCTTAACTGACTTGGACAGGCACCGTTGTGTCGACCAAGACCAGTCCGTTCTAGCCGATTCGGATGGGCACCGTTGTGCCGGCAGAATCAGCCCGTCTTAACTGACTTGGACAAGCACCGTTGTGTCGACCAAGACCAGTTCGTATTAACTGGTTCAGTTAGACACAGCCGTGTCAATCGAAAACCAAGTCGTATCGTTCGTATATCCGACGGCTACTCTCCCTGGACCGTGATCCAGGGTTTCATATGGTCAACCGCTATGACTGTCCGCCGTCGCTTATATCCTTCTCGTAGGTCCTCCACCTCATATCTATCGTTAATGAGGACTTTGTAGATCCGAAATGGTCCTTTGAATTTGGGATGCAGCTTCTTGCTGCTGCCAGTGGCTGGGTCACTTGTGATCCGCACCATCACCAACTCCCCGAGTCCATATTTTGTTGCATCTCGTCGTGTTTTATCATAACGTTCCTTTTGCTTTCGTTGTTCTTGATCGATGTGTATTTTGATGTTAGAGCGTAGTTCATCAAGATCCAATCGATCCATCGTACCCTGGATTTGTGCCAACAGGGGTGCCTCCGTAGCACCCTTTGTTTGACAGCCAATAAGAGCCTTTATCGGTGTCGTGTTTATGCTCTTATTGTGAGCCGTATTTAATGCACTTTGCACCTGCTTTACCACGGTGTCCCAATCCCGCGAGTCTCGACCAGCCGTAGTGGTAGCCAACGCCTGTATAATCGTCTTGTTGTATCTCTCGCACTGACCATTGGCTCGCGGACTGGCGACAGCGTTCAGAACGTGTTTGATCCCATGGGTTGTGCAAAACGTCCGGAACGTCTGTGATGTAAAAGCTGTACCTCTATCACTGATAATGCGAGTAGGAGTTCCAAACAAATAAATAAGATCCGTTAGTATCTTAACAACATAACACGCTTTCTGGCTCTTTACCGGTTCGATCAGAGTAAACTTCGTAAACGCGTCGACTAATATGAAAAGAAGTTTGTTTTGTTTGCGGCTCGTCTCAAAAGGACCAACATGATCCACATGTATCGTGTGAAACGGTACTGGCGTCTTTTCGATAATATTTAGCTTACATTGTCTCTTACCAGCGGAATGCTTGTAGTAAGCACAATTTAAGCAGGCATTTACATATTTCGTTATGAACCGCCTCATTCCCGCAAACCAGTAATTGCGTTTAACCCGCTCCAATGTCTTTTCGACACCAAGGTGTCCAGCATCGTCGTGGCATAATCTACAAATTTGCATTCTTGCCTCCTTTGGCACCACCCATGCCGTAGTCTTACCGTCTATTCGTCGGTGTATTTTGTCGTCCTTAAGTGTATATTCATCGAAGTAATGTTTCGTCTCGCCTGTTGACCTTCCGTTTCGAAGGATTTCTCTTATTCGCGACAGTTGTTCGTCCTGTAACTGTGCTGCTAGTACCCAATCACCCTCAGTTATGTCCACTTGGGCTATCTCGACTGAAATGTTTGCCGGATTGCGACTAAGCGCATCCACGTGAGCCATTCGCGATCCAGCCCTATACTCGATGTCAAACGTGTACTCTTGTATCTCAAGCCACCACCGGCCGATCCGGGGTAACAGGTCTCGCTTAGCTAGTGTCGATCTTACCGCGTTACAGTCAGTAACCACTTTGAATTGTATACCCAACAGATATACTCTGAAATGTCTTAAAGCTAAGACCACTGCCATTGTTTCTAGTTCGTAAGAATGATAACAACGCTGGTCCGCTGTTGTCTGTCTGCTATAATAAGCCACCGCCGCCATCTTACCACTATTTCGCTGTAATAATACCGCTCCTATCCCGATCGCACATGCATCCGTGTGTACCTCCGTGTGTCTACTAGGGTCAAATATGGTGAGTACCGGTCGTGCTGTTAATTTTTCCTTAATCTGGTTGAATGCTCACTCTTGTGCGTCCCCCCAACTCCAAGGTACATCCTTTCTCGTTAATCTAGTCAATGGTTCAGCGATCGTCGCGAAATTCTGAACGAACTTCCTAAAGTAGCTAGTCCCAAAACTTGCCGCACTTGTTTTACTGATTGCGGACTGACCATACCCAATAGAGACTCTACCTTGCGTCGTCCGGGTCGGACACCCTGCTCGCTGATCTCTCGCCCTAGGTACTCTATGGATGTTGCAAAAAAAGAACATTTCTCTAGTTTTAGAGTAAGGTGATACCTGCGAAGTGCTTCCAACACTTGACGTAACCGCATCATGCCCTCCTCTACCGTTTTAGATAGTATAATCACATCGTCTAAATATGGGAAAGCTATTGAGTTCTTCAGACCGTCCAGCACCTTGTCCATCAATTGTTGAAAAACTGCTGGTGCGTTGGTTAGGCCGAACGGCATTCGTAAAAATTCGTAGTGTCCTTCTGGTGTTACGAAGGCCGTTTTTTTCTATGGAGTCTGCCGCCACCGGTACCTGATAGTAGCCAGATGCTAGATCTAGTTCCGTGAAGAACCTATAACCTCCCAATTTATCGATTTGTTCGTCGATCAATGGCATGGGGTATTTGTCTTTAATCGTTATCGCGTTCAATTTTCGAAAGTCCACGCACATGCGATGTTCACCGTTTTTCTTCTTTACCAACAATATAGGGCTCGCATATGGCGAGTTCGATTCCCGAATAACTTTGTTGTTTAAAAGTTCCTGGATAATTTCTCTTACTATTACCTTCTCGCTCTCGGCTAAGCGATACGGACGGTAAACTATCGGTGCATCGGATGTGCAACGGATGCTCAACGAGGTTGCATCCGTTTTTCTGAGATCTCGTATTGACAACGCCACACAATCTCTAAATTCGCGGATTAAATTTATGCATTGCTACTTCACTTCTTCGCTAACTTCGCCCGTGGTTATCGCGATCGCATCGTTTCGCTGTACGCTTAAAAAATTTACGTCAATGAGGTATTTCCCATCGCCGTCTATCGCGGACAATTGTTTGAAAGTCAACTCTTTTCCGCGTTTCATAATTACGATATGTTCCTGTTCGAGGAAATCACGTCCTATCATAACATCGTGCATCAATTGATTGTCTGGTACTACGATAGCATTTACGCGTGCCGACGCATTCATGATTTTTATTTCACAAGGTGCTGATCGGTTACTCGTTGAAAGCTGTCCCGCGAATCCTCGCAGTACCTTTTCCGGCGTTATTGATACATTCAAATTACATTTTTCGGCGATAGATGTCCGCATCAGCGTGCAACTACTACCGGAATCAATTAATCCTCGAATTTTATGGCCGTTAACTACTACTAATCTCTCGTACGAATTCGTTGTCCCTCCTGTTTCTTTTACCACGTTTACCTCTTTCTTAGACGGACACTTTTCAGCGCGATGTCCTAACCGTCTGCATTGTTCGCATTCGATACGCGGCATACGACATTTTCTTGCTATGTGCCCGGATTTCCCGCAATTAAAACACTCGATCTGCCTCATGGAACTATTCGTATCGGTTTTGTTCGTCGGTTTCTTGTTCTCGTTGTTTTCCACGCGCGATTGATCCGACGACTTCATCGACCGATCCTTTCGATCATTTCTAGTGCCGAACGCAGCTTTACCTTTTTCGCTCTTGGACGGCAAATTGCCCAACGTCGTCATGTACGCGTATAATTCATTTGCGTCTAGATGTTGTGCAGATCGTACCGTTCTCGCGACATTCTCGTCCGTAATTCCACCAATTACCGCGTCGATAAGATATTTATCTGGTATCTTAATATCTAACTTTCGCATTTTGGTTAATTTCTGGAAACAGTAGTCTCCGAGCGCCTGACCGGGGGCGCTTTCATACAGTGCGGCTTCTTTAAATAATCGACTAAACGGCACGGACTTACGAAACTGTTGTATCAACGATTCCTTCATCTCTTCCCATTTTATTACTAACCGTGGTCGCGCGTCATACCACTGACGGGCATGTCCTTTCAACCGTCCTGGAATTAGTCGCATGATGTCTCGATTATCCCAACCGTACTGCGTCGCTAATTCATCTACGTGCTCGATCCACTTTTCAATCACCAGGTCGTCCTTGGATGGATCATATATCGGAATCATTAGCTCGTCTCCACGATGCACACACGAGCCTCTCGTATAAGATCGTCGATCCAAACTTTCTACAATGCGTTCTAATTGTTCAAGACGCGCATTTTTTCGTTCATTCTCGTCTCCTGAGGATGAAGAAGATTCATGGCGTCTTCTTCGTTTCGAGCTGCTTCGATCGGACGACCGTTCGCGACGAGACCTGTGACGGCCCATATTTTCTCTTTTCGTATGTCTCGTTACGATGGACTGAGCTAGTTTGGCACGTTTTGGTCAAATCCCACTTCTGATATGTAAGAAAGTACGAATAATAGAGTCAAACCACTGTTAGGTAAAAACGTATTTATTCTTTTCTGCTAAGACTTCGTAGCGTTCTCTCACTGCGTAGCAATCGATCAAAAATCCTCGTCACGAGCCCCTCCTAATCCTATCCTGCGCGCCCCCTCACGCACCGTCCCCTCCACCAAGGCTCCTCCTTCGCTGAGTCGCGCGCCACCGTGCCGCGGCGTTGGGGCGCGTAGTTTAATTTGCCTATTTTGTACATTACGGTTATTAAGTTGAAATTACACAATATATATAATTATATAAAATAATTATTAAAGTACAATTACTATTGTATTAATATTGTAAAATATGCATATATGGAGATAAACAAAATATTTCATTAAAGTTAAGAAAGAATTATTTATAAAATTTATATATTTTTTCAATAAAATAATATATTTATTAATATTATATTTTGTTATATTATTTATTTATATTATTTACTAATCGCTTCGTAATCGCTTATTTATACGCTTATTTATACAAGAAACTTGCGATAAACTGCGCGATCGTACAATAAACGAGTCATTTATCCCGCCAAATAGGTAGGGTAAGGTTGTAACTAGAGATCTAGATATAAATTATATCTAAATCTCTAGTTGTAACCATTTAATCGGGTATTTTA
The DNA here is from genome assembly GCA_901521435.1 of Crematogaster levior. NCBI lineage: Eukaryota > Metazoa > Arthropoda > Insecta > Hymenoptera > Formicidae > Crematogaster > Crematogaster levior. Next base: position 201,186 of record CABEGB010000991.1, read on the forward strand.
ATGTGTGAGAGAGAACGAAAATAATAAGAGTAAGCAAGAGAGAAGAACTTACTTATTTCGCGCATGCGCACTCCGTTTTGGCCACGCAGAATCGGGGAGAGTTGCGCTACTGTATATACTGTGGTAGGGCTGTAAACGAAATGGTTCAATCCCATTTAGGATATGGGATAATAATTATTAATCTTGGAAGAATATTTGTCGTTTTGATTTTATATACATATATAAAATAAGGCTATGTATACAGGGTGTCCCAGACCACCCGTCCCACCCGATTTTTTCGTAAACGCGACATTTTAAAGAAAAATGTTTCAGACAAAAGTTTTGTGACTTCGAGGGGGACATAAGATGGTGTCATTGGTTTGACCTTGAAGAATTATTTGAAAGTCACATGAAAGTCACCTCAATTTTTTTAAATGGCATCCCCTATTTTTTATTACATATTCTTGTAGCTTATCTCGAGACCTTTCCAAAACACTATAAATAAATGTTTTTTCGTTAAATATTTTCCGAGTTATAAGGCTTGAAATAATTTCTTAATTTTACATAAACTATAAAATATCTCGTAAAATATTCACTTTTCGATGATCTTACCTTAATACTTTTATGCACAGAATAATGAGAGAAATCAATTGGTGTAAAGAAAACACATAGTTGTTTTTAAGAAAATATATGTAATTGTTAATTACAAATTGCACATTTTTTCTTAAAAACAACTATGTGTTTTCTTTACACCAATTGATTTCTCTCATTATTCTGTGCATAAAAGTATTGAGGTAAGATCATCGAAAAGTGAATATTTTACGAGATATTTTATAGTTTATGTAAAATTAAGAAATTATTTCAAGCCTTATAACTCGGAAAATATTTAACGAAAAAACATTTATTTATAGTGTTTTGGAAAGGTCTCGAGATAAGCTACAAGAATATGCAATAAAAAATAGGGGATGCCATTTAAAAAAATTGAGATGACTTTCATGTGACTTTCAAATAATTCTTCAAGGTCAAACCAATGACACCATCTTATGTCCCCCTCGAAGTCACAAAACTTTTGTCTGAAACATTTTTCTCTAAAATGTCGCGTTTACGAAAAAATCGGGTGGTCTGGGACACCCTGTATATACATATACAGGGTGTCCCATTATAAAACTTCCATTCGAATATTTCGAAAACCAAGCCCGGGAGAGAAAAATTTTTCAGACAAAAGTTATTTGATTTCGAGGGGCCCATAAGATGATACCATTGGTTTGACCTTGAAGAATTATTTGAAAGTTACATGAAAGTCACCTCAATTTTTTTAAATGGCATTTTCTATTTTTTATTACATATTCTTGTAGCTGACCTCGAGAGCTTTCCAAAACACTATAATAAAGTATTTTTTCATGAAGTATTTTCCGAGTTATAAAGCTTGAAATAATTTCTTAATTTTACATAAACTGTAAAATATCTCGTAAAATATTTACTTTTCGATGACCTTACCTCAATACTTTTATGCACAGAATAATGAGAGGAACCAATTGGTGTCAAGAAAACACATAGTTGTTTTTAAGAAAAAATATGCAATTTGTAACTAACAATTACATATTTTTTCTTAAAAACAACTATGTGTTTTCTTTACACCAATTGATTTCTCTCATTATTCTGTGCATAAAAGTATTGAGATAAGGTCATCGAAAAGTAAATATTTTACGAGATATTTTACAGTTTATGTAAAATTAAGAAATTATTTCAAGCTTTATAACTCGGAAAATACTTCATGAAAAAATACTTTATTATAGTGTTTTGGAAAGCTCTCGAGGTCAGCTACAAGAATATGTAATAAAAAATAGGGGATGCCATTTAAAAAAATTGAGGTGACTTTCATGTAACTTTCAAATAATTCTTCAAGGTCAAACCAATGGTATCATCTTATGGGCCCCTCGAAACCAAATAACTTTTGTCTGAAAAATTTTTCTCTCCCGGGCTTGGTTTTCGAAATATTCGACTGGATGTTTTATAATGGGACACCCTGTATATTCATAGCCTTATTTATATATGTATATCTTAAAAAATCATAAATGAAAAGGTCAAGCCATGTTCAAAAATAGACCCTCAAGAATTTGAATTTTTACAAATTTAAATGATTATTTAATAATATATTACCATGAAAAGTAACTGATATATTATACAAGGTGCCAGTTCAAAGTGAACATACATAAAGTGTATATTATCTAAATAAATTAATAAAATAAATAATATAATAAATTTAATAACATATTACCACGAAAAATAACTGATATGTTATTCAAGGTGCAAATTCAAAATGAACATACATACATAAGGTGTATATAAGTAAAATTGATTAAAATTTGACTCTAAGTGAAAGTACATAAGTAATATGTTATTCTTAGTGCACAAAATATAAAAGTCGTTTATTGAAGTTTGATTTGAAATTTATACAAGCCTGGACAATGAAAAATAGTTGTTTTTGTAATTCCAGAGTACTAATTTGTTAATGACTCGGAAAAAGAACATGGCGGCCTGCTCTCAAAAAACTTTCGATGGATGGAATAAATAATTAAAATGAAAGAGTTATGGAAATGGTTTAGATTAAAAATCTCCAATCTTTCTGTAGTAAAATTTTGAATTTTCGTATCAATTTCCGATTTTGAATTTGTTATACCGTATTTTCAGCGAGTAATTTATTGATCAAAAAGTGTTGTCTTATTGCTTGAAACGGGTAAATATTAAATAAACTCAAAATTCATAAATAAAAAAGTTGTCATGTCAAGTACAAAGAAGCTACACGTTTAAAAAGATTAGTGATTATCTGACGTAACATACAACTATAATATAAAAAATCAGATATTAATTATTCAAGATACAAGTGCGAAATAAATATCGTTAAAATATAGATACAAAATTTATCACAATTTGACTCTGAAAAGTAAGTGACATGCTTCTTAAAGTGCATGTATACAATTTAACAGTGTTTTGATAATGATTAATTTAAATATTTGCATTATCTCTCTCTCTCTCTCTCTCTCTCTCTCTCTCTCTCTCTCTCTCTCTCTCTCTCTGGGCAGGGTGACATATGTGATTGATATTTAACAGTACTACTAACTTATTGAATAGTCAGAGACAAGTTGTGTCGGATGAATCGGAATGTAAGTATTATTATTCCTAAGTGGATACTGAGAAACGCATCGAAGTTTTTTGAGAGCAGGCCGCCGTGTTCTTTTTCCGAGTCATTAACAAATTAGTACTCTGGAATTACAAAAACAACTATTTTTCATTGTCCAGGCTTGTATAAATTTCAAATCAAACTTCAATAAACGACTTTTATATTTTGTGCACTAAGAATAACATATTACTTATGTACTTTCACTTAGAGTCAAATTTTAATCAATTTTACTTATATACACCTTATTTATGTATGTTCATTTTGAATTTGCACCTTGAATAACATATCAGTTACTTTTCGTGGTAATATGTTATTAAATTTATTATATTATTTATACAATGTAAGTGTCTTCTTCTTGCCAGTGATAGGAAATACCAAGAAAGGAATGATTAAATGACGTCAAACTGGCATAGTTGATATAAAAAATTGAAGTTTAATTACGACGTTTCGACCATTAGATTTAGGTCCTTTTCAAGTAAATCTACAAATGAGTAACACAAGAATGTAACAATCGTTTGGAAATCGGAAATGAATAAAATTAAAGACTTACAAGATATTCCGTTCAGTAGTCAAAGGTACAAAGTTCAAAAAACGTTGAATTACATTATTTGATTTAAAATGAGAATATAAAAATAAGTAGGTAAAATATATAAAAAGCGTCTGTTGGTGACGGCTACATACGGACTGAGAAAGATTAACTTTGATTGTGTGACGTAGGGGACAACTAAGTAATAAATAAATAACATGAAAAGAAAGAAAAAGACAATAAATATCAGTAGAGAACCGGGTCAATGTACTAAAAAGTAAGCAACAAGATATAATGTGACGTTGATACATGTGTAAAGAAAATTAGAAAATTAAGCAAGGATAGACTTAGATTGAATAAATAGGAATACGAAATACAAAACGATGATAAATAAATAAATTAATAATAAATTAATGAAGGAATGAGTCGGAGGACGGTCAATAGAATAAAAATTATTTAATGACGGTCAAATAAAGGAATAAATAGAAATAAAAGATAATAAATAACAAAACGGACGATGACAATAATAAATTAATAAAAAGAGGTTAAGTAAAAAACGGTCAATATGATAATAAACCAGTAAAGGCTGTGTCGCGTGAACTATAAAATGTTAAGTAATCTGTCGTAAATTGCTGTTAGGTTCTCTGTGTCTTTTTGAGAGTTGATTGTCGAATTGCATTTTTTAATGAACAACATCTCCGCTATTTCACGTTTTCTTGTGTGTGTTTCTTTGTGCAAAATTTTTGGGTGGTCCCAGTCAAAATCGTGATTAAAGGACAGTCTGTGATTGGTGACAACGGAATGAATAGATGTGTGTTTTCTGATATTACTTTGGTGTTCTTTTAGACGAGTTATTAAATGTCGTTTTGTTTGGCCGATATAACATACGTTGCAATTCGAGCAATCAATCTCATAAACTAACTCTGTTTGTTTCAGAGTGCTAAGAGTGTCTTTTCCCTTTCTTATTATGTGATTCAATTTATTCGAGATAGAATATAATACTTCTATGTTGGAGTTATTAAGAACGCGTTCAATATTTGTAGCAACCTCGTTGTTAAAGGGAATAACAATGCGATTTCTTGCATCAGTGGCAAGATTTATAGGGGCAAGATTTATACACTAACCTCGTAGATAGAGCAATTTTACTCTCTGACCACAGATTTCACAAGGATAACATTAATATTATAAAAGAAATCTTACGCAACAACCTGTATCCTAATCACATGATTAACTACCACATTAACAAAAGACTTAATGTACTAAGACATAGAAAAAACAACACCCCTATAAATCTTGCCACTGATGCAAGAAATCGCATTGTTATTCCCTTTAACAACGAGGTTGCTACAAATATTGAACGCGTTCTTAATAACTCCAACATAGAAGTATTATATTCTATCTCGAATAAATTGAATCACATAATAAGAAAGGGAAAAGACACTCTTAGCACTCTGAAACAAACAGAGTTAGTTTATGAGATTGATTGCTCGAATTGCAACGTATGTTATATCGGCCAAACAAAACGACATTTAATAACTCGTCTAAAAGAACACCAAAGTAATATCAGAAAACACACATCTATTCATTCCGTTGTCACCAATCACAGACTGTCCTTTAATCACGATTTTGACTGGGACCACCCAAAAATTTTGCACAAAGAAACACACACAAGAAAACGTGAAATAGCGGAGATGTTGTTCATTAAAAAATGCAATTCGACAATCAACTCTCAAAAAGACACAGAGAACCTAACAGCAATTTACGACAGATTACTTAACATTTTATAGTTCACGCGACACAGCCTTTACTGGTTTATTATCATATTGACCGTTTTTTACTTAACCTCTTTTTATTAATTTATTATTGTCATCGTCCGTTTTGTTATTTATTATCTTTTATTTCTATTTATTCCTTTATTTGACCGTCATTAAATAATTTTTATTCTATTGACCGTCCTCCGACTCATTCCTTCATTAATTTATTATTAATTTATTTATTTATCATCGTTTTGTATTTCGTATTCCTATTTATTCAATCTAAGTCTATCCTTGCTTAATTTTCTAATTTTCTCTACACATGTATCAACGTCACATTATATCTTGTTGCTTACTTTTTAGTACATTGACCCGGTTCTCTACTGATATTTATTGTCTTTTTCTTTCTTTTCATGTTATTTATTTATTACTTAGTTGTCCCCTACGTCACACAATCAAAGTTAATCTTTCTCAGTCCGTATGTAGCCGTCACCAACAGACGCTTTTTATATATTTTACCTACTTATTTTTATATTCTCATTTTAAATCAAATAATGTAATTCAACGTTTTTTGAACTTTGTACCTTTGACTACTGAACGGAATATCTTGTAAGTCTTTAATTTTATTCATTTCCGATTTCCAAACGATTGTTACATTCTTGTGTTACTCATTTGTAGATTTACTTGAAAAGGACCTAAATCTAATGGTCGAAACGTCGTAATTAAACTTCAATTTTTTATATTATTTATTTTATTAATTTATTTAGATAATATACACTTTATGTATGTTCACTTTGAACTGGCACCTTGTATAATATATCAGTTATTTTTCATGGTAATATATTATTAAATAATCATTTAAATTTGTAAAAATTCAAATTCTTGAGGGTCTATTTTTGAACATGGCTTGACCTTTTCATTTATGATTTTTTGAGATATTATTATACAAACAAAATACACCAGAGAAGTATTTATATTCATGTATTTGACACGGAAAAATATATTTAAATTCAAATTACATATTTACAATTTCTTTAAAACAATATATAATTTTATTAATTTATTCTTGATCATTAATTAAAATTTTAATTAATTTAAGTTTATTTTATTAAAATAATAATTAAAAATTTAAGTAGTTTAAATAAAATATTAATTTGTAAGATTAATACAAAAAATTTAATTTATCTTAAATTATTATTATAAATATTATTTATTTTTAATAGTTTTTATATTAATAGTATTTATATTAATATTTTATTTAAGATTATATATTGAAGATTATGTCTATAATATTAATAATCATTAGACCTAAATTACTTAGAATTTTATTTGGATGAGATGGATTAGGATTAATTTCTTATTGTTTAGTATAGAGAGATCAAAAATTGAAAAAATATTTATTATCACTTTCAATTTTATTTATTAGATTTATTTAAAAACTTAGAAGTTTTTGAAGTTAAAGGACAATGTTATAAATTTTACTTAGTAAGTAAATTGAATATTTTATTAAATATCTACATTAGAACGAAAAATTAAGCGATAAATTCAATTAACATAAATTTTATTATTATTATTATTTTTATTATTATTATTATTATTATTAATTTTTATTATTATTATATAAATTATTATACAAATAGTAAGTAAATGGAATATTTTATTAAATATTTACATTAAAACGAGAGATTAAGTGGTAAATTTAATTAAATTTTATTATTACATTAGCGTATTTGAACATTTTTAATAAATGGTAAATTAACTCCATAAGAAACCTTAATTAACAAAACAGATCCCGTATTTTTGCGATGCACCGTTTCCGAGATATTATATTTTACCCCCAAGGGGGGGTTTTGAAAATTTTTAATAAATGATAAATTGACCCCATAAGAAACCTAAATTAACGGCACATGTCTCATATTTTTGCGATGCACCGTTTTCAAGACATTACATTTCACCCCCAAGGGATAATTTTTGAAAATTTTTAATAAATGGTAAATTAACCCCATAAAAAACCTTAATTAATGACACAGGCTCCGTTTTTTTGCGATGCACCGTTTCCGAAATTTTAAATTTCACACCCAAGGGGTGGTTCTTGAAAATTTTTAATAAATGGTAAATTGACCCCATAAGAAACCTTAATTAACGGCACATGTCTCATATTTTTACAATGCACCGTTTCCGAGATATTAAATTTTACCCCCAAGGGGTGGTTTTTGAAAATTTTTATTGAGCAGTAAATTAACCCCATAAGAAATGTTAATTAACGACACAAGTACCATATTTTTTCAATGTACTGTTTTTGAGATATTAAAAATTTCACCCTCAAGGGGTGGTTTTTAAAAATTTTTAATAAATGATAAATATACCAGAAAGGGTGTGAGAGAGTGAGAGGGGGTGAAAGATGATGAAAAAGTGTAAGAAAAGCAAAAAAAATGAAAAAATAGAGAAGGGGTGGGGAGGGGTGGAAGGGGGGCGTGGTGAGAAAGGGAAATGAGGGGAGGGGAGGGTGAGTGGAAGTTGGGGGAGGTGTGAGTGAAAGGTAAGAGAGAAGAGAAGTACATACATGACTGCGGACAGAGAACAATTTTTCATGAAAAACATCACTTTTTGACCGTTTGTATATCCAGAACGGCTTGACCGATTTTTTTTTTTTTGGCTTAATTTACTCGTGGCGATGCCACCTTTCAGAATATGCTACATGCATTTCAAAATTTTTTATATTTTAATAGTTCTGTACCCCCAAAAAATCGACTCTAATAGTTCTGGATAAGAGACTAGTAGCGTCCAAAATTTGAACATGGCCGGAGACGCTACCGCGTCTCCTGATAAAATCAAAACGACAAATATTCTTCCAAGATTAATAATTATTATCCCATATCCTAAATGGGATTGAACCATTTTGTTTACAGCTCTACTCTACGCCTTATTAGCCGAAAACGACGACTTACTCCAATGTTTTATAGCCTTAATCCACTACTCTTACTGCTATTGTAGACGACGTATTACTTATAGAGATATTCTATTGTTATAACACTTTCATACATACGAATTTTTAATTTTTTGGGTGTGTATTTAACGTGCCGTCAGTTGAATCGGAGGTTTTACGGCTCTCAGACAACAAGAATTTATTTATGTATGATCTACTGGAAATAGCCGTCTAAACCAATATTCTGATTCGTCAAGACCCTTCATTACCCGAGCGAATCAGAAGAGACGTGGTCACGTGACCAGTTTGCCGCTCTCTCCCTTAAGGTGCGAATTCATTGCAGCGAGAAATCGCTGGCGACTTTCCCCCTCCATCCCAATCTCGTAGTAGCTGCTAGTAACAGCGACAAATCGTCGAAGTTCGGCCTGTCCGAACTTCAAGCGACAAGTCGACACATCGTGACAAATGATAAAATATTATATTGCTAATATTAGAAAGTGGATGTAGAGCAAAAAGCGTCTCACGAAAAACGGCGGCATGGGCCCTCTCAGGCTTCTCTCTGTTAATAATAATAATGTATTTGCCTATTAATAATGTATTGCCTATTAATAATGATAAATTTATTTATTTTATTTATTTATTATTTGTTTGATTAATAATGTTAATATACAATATATAATGTTGCAAAGATAATAAATAATTTATACTTAGTTTAATAATTTATACTTAGTTTATGCTTAGATAATAAATAATTTACACTTAGTTTAAAATAAATAATATTACTAACAATAAGATATAAAAATACGTAAATCACTTATTTATGCCTATTATATTGCCACGGTACTGATCCTTCATTATAAAAGAATTCGCAAAATTCATTCAAATTCATTCTTTTTGTAATTCCGCTTCTTTTGCATTCTTTGCAACTCCAACATTACAGCAGTTGCTATCATTAACCGTCGCTTCCTGATTGCTCTTGCTACTGCTGTTCCTAAAATATTTGTACAAACAGCGGAATACATCTCGTTAGAACGTATTGTCACCTTCATTTTCATTTACAGCTGTTCACTTTAAAAAACAATACCTCTGAAAATATTAACATTTAGTCGCTAGCGATTTGTCGCCACATGAATATGTAGCGGGAGAAAAGCGACAGATACTTGTCGCTAGCGTCATTTCTCCCTCCACTTCTCCCAAGTCGCCAGCGATTTCTCGCTGCAATGAATTCGCACCTTTAGAGGCTCTCTAGTAATGAAGTACGATTTAAATATCTCGAATTGGACGTAATCCAGCAACGCAAAAATTTGAAATTAGCTCCAAATATAACCGCCGACATTGTGAATCTAACAAGATTTAATAAAATGAATGTAGCAGCTGCAGCACATATATTCAACAAAAAACAGCTGCTGCTCTGGAGACATTGATAGAACTGAAATTAATGGATAAGGAAGCTAAAACTACAGCTTGGTTTTTTAGAAAAGTACGGGCTTGTTTTGATGTGATGAACAGCAGAAACCAAAATGAAGCGATTACTATAAATAATAAAAATTTATAAATTGGCATTATTGGCGACTTTTTTATATTTAATCGAAAATATAATAATTGGTAGCTCGTGGAAACCAGTTCAGACTGGAATCAAAATTTTAGCTTTAAACTCTATTACATTGATTGATTATTTATTCAAAAATGGATATTTTTTCTTCCTAACTTCTCGTTTAAATCAAGACGCCATTGAAAATTTATTTTCTACTTTGCGTCAAAACAGAAATATAAATCCAACAGCTTTACAAGCGAAACGTTGTCTCCGCCTCATTACATTGTGCCAATTTATCGATACCTAAAAAAAGGAAGAAAAATTATGAAAATGACAACGATGAGTATTATATTGAATTCTTTAGTTCATTAACAAATAATAAGAAAAATGATGTACAGAATATATTTATTTCACCCAAAAATTGCATGTACTCACCTATATAAAAATAATCAAGATTATTCGGATTGAACCAATAACAAATGGGTTGGAATGTAATATAATTAATAACGTCATAGAAAGTGCAATATTTTTTGTATTAAGAAAAAAATATGCTTGCCAATAATTGTTTGAAAGCTTTTACTGCTAACGACAATCGTCGTTACTCATTTTATACCAAAGCTCTTTCGTTTGGATTTTTGGGAAGTCCTTCTAACAGTATTTTTAAGTATGTTACTTTGGTTGAAGCCCATTTGCAAGCACATTTTGATAGATGTGCTTCGCATCCTCAATTATTCGAGCATTTAATAAAAATGATTGAAATATGGGCGCCTTATAAAAATTTAAAAATCTCAATGTGTGCAAAACATACGAAACCATGCGATTTTTTTTTATTATGTTTTACGTCGATATATTCACATTCGCCAAATTATTTACGTAAATGATCAAAAAAAGAAAATACGGTTATCCAAAAAAAATCTTTTGGATCAAAAAGTGCCCACAGGCAATCTATTATTTAAATATTTATTGGGAACTATTATTTACTATTATTTCAATAGTATATTTGTGTATGTTTTTATTTATAAAAACATACATAATATATGATCTTTCTGCATAATCTTCCATTTAGTTTAGCATTAGTTATTTATACTATTACTCAAAATTACTGTTATATATTGTTTATACAAAAAATTTTTATTTTGCGTTATTATTTAATCAAAATATTTTTATTTTATGTTATTTTATGTATTATGTATTATTTATACAAAATACCTGCAATAAAATTTATTAATACATACAAAATTTCCTGTAACATCTTGTAAACATATTCTTACAAATATAACCTATACACGAAACGAGAACAATTAATTTGTGTTTAAATTGACATTATTTGGTTAATCAGCTGAGCCTCAGTCGTCGCCATTTTCGTGCCAAATCGGGTGAAGTTGATGCTAAGACCTTATCCTGTCCGTTCCTCCATCTACCGACTTTGGGACAGGCTGTCCCTAAATTGCTCTTTCAGTCGGCACGCTTCATGCAACTCAGTGCCTTTTCCAGTATGTATATATTTCAGTGATACAAGATAGTCTATCTAGTTCTTATAGGGATCAGTGAATGTGGCCCATGTTTGTGTTGTTTATATACAATCTAAATAAATGCACACTTGTAAACAGAGAAAAAACAATTTTTACTTATCGTAGGTTTGTTCGCGTCGCTTGCAGTATTACGTTACGTATACTATAGATTGGAGCGTATTGGAGTGAGTAGGAGCATATTGGGGTATTGCGACGCGAACAAACCCCGTGATTACAAGTGCATTTGAGGCGCCTCCCGACACCAATAGGACAAGCAGCAATAAACAGATGGGTTTACGAAAACAGTACTAACTCAACAACAACAACAAAAATCGTTGCTGCAGTTCCGAGAGAGAATGCGATTTATCCAGACACGTGCAAGTCGTAAAGAGCAAATTAGAAGACCGTAATTAGAATTAAGGGGATCCTAAAGCCGTCTGTTTTACCGACAAAATACGGTCAATTAAAAATTAATACTAAACTTTTTTTAAATTTGGTATCTTTTCTGCACAAAACAGCTTGACTCCCGGTTCCGTTGAAGTGTCTACTTTAATCTTACAAAAGGATTTATCGTTCCATGCAGCCAAAAAAAAGTTTAAACTAAAAAAAGTTTAAACTTTTTTTTGGCTGCATGGAACGATAAATCCTTTTGTAGGATTAAAGTAGACACTTCAACGGAGCCGGGAGTCAAGCTGTTTTGTGCAGAAAAGGTACCAAATTTTTATATAAAATTGATATTTTCACGAGTTGACATTTGCTCTGAAGATAAATATAATGTAAATATAATGTAATTTTGTAATTACTTTCTTTTTCGGCGTAAAATTTGTACCTCCAGTGTTCGTTTGCGTGCATACTTTAATCCTGGAGAAGGATTTTTAATTCTGTGTAGTTAAAAAAAAGTTTAGTATTAATTTTTAATTGACCGTATTTTGTCGGTAAAACAGACGGCTTTAGGATCCCCTTAAGAATAAAAAGTCTATTTCTGTTAATGAGCGTCATATATCCCAGTTCCTCCGGGATAAGAATAAAATAGTATCGCCGGTACATACACGTGTGAAATATCTGGGGAAACGAGCCCCAAACATTTAAGGGGATGCTAGCGTTGTCTGTTTTACCGTTTTACAAAATTACTAGAATTTTCTAACACACGGCATTTTATATTGGCTGTATAGAATTAAAAATCCTTTTCCAGGATTAAAGTATACACCTAAACGAAGCGCGCTTGCGTCCTATATTCACTGAAAAAGAGAAAAAGTAATAAAATGTATAAATTTACATATCCATTTACCGACTTTCTGAATGAACATGGCGTCTCGACCTGTCAACTCGTGAAAATATTCGCTTCGTATAAAAGTTATGTAGCTTTTATGCATAAAACAATACCCAAGCGCGCTGTAGACGGCCCAGCAGAACATTGTAAAATTGTATAAACTGAGCCCAGTGGTCTAATTAAAAAATGCCATGTGTTAGAAAATTTCAGTCCCTGTGCGCCCGAAATATCGATAAAATAGAGTGAAAAAAGTAACAAATTTAGTTCATAGATATTTTAGTAGAGGGTGTTGCAATCAGGAGCGAAAATCGCACTTCACGCACACGAGGAAAAAGTCCATGTACGTGTGCGCTTGGCGTTCGGCTAGCTTCGGATAGCAGAAGAACGCAGACATATCTTCCGTCTCCTTCTCTCTCTTTCTCTCGCTACGGCTGACACGCTTGGCGATCGAGATTCGAGAACTATTATTTCTTACAAGGAGATGGTCAAGCTTCCCACCTGAGATTTAGCTAAATTTCAGTATGTTGTTACATACTGATACCTCTCCTACTAATATAAAATATGGTACAATAACTCGTACCATCATTTTATAAGAAATAATTGTAAAGTCAGTCACGTACGTAATCTACCGATTCGATAAACCTACTTTTCAAGCAATGAGCGTGGTCGTGTTAGTAAGTCGAGCGGCTAGAACGCTGGAGATCACGAGTTCGAAACAATCTTTTTTTTTCTATTTCTTAAAAAAAATTTTTTTTAATGTGTCTAAATAATTTATTATGCAATATATTTAACCTATATTAATCGTTAAAAAATATTATATTTATATAATAAAATTATATATAATTATAATATTTTATATTTTATTTTATGTTTTATTTTTTTAATATTACATTTATATAATATTTTTTAACGATTAATATAGGTTGAATATATTGCATAATAAATTATTTAGACACATTAAAAAAAATTTTTTTTAAGAAATAGAAAAAAAAAAGATTGTTTCGAACTCGTGATCTCCAGCATTCTAACCGCTCGACTTACTAACACGACCACGCTCATTGCTTGAAAAGTAGGTTTACCGAATCGGTAGATTACGTACATGACTGACTTTACAATTATTTCTTGTAAAATAATAGTACGAGTTATTGTACCATATTTTATATTAGTAGGAGAGGTATCAGTATGTAACAACATACTGAAATTTAGCTAAATCTCAGGTGGGAAGCTTGACCATCTCCTTGTAAGAAATAATAGTTCTCGAACCTCGATTGCCATGCGTGTCAGCCGCAGTGTTGGCCGGCGGGGCGCAATTTTGGCGCATGCGCGACAGTTGGTTAGTATCATAGCAACGTACCTACCGTTAGGAAATTAGCGGGAGCAATAGGCGGGAGACAAGTTTTGGCGCGCTCGTGGCTCGTGGCTCGGATGTGTAGTGTCTCGTACGTATATGTGTATGTGTATATGTGTTTTGTGTTCTCCAGTCTCAGCAGGACCAGGCGGCGATTTAAAGAGAGGTTTAGTAGGAGTCTTATTAGGTGAGTAAATATATTATTATATTAGCATATTATATATATATTATTATATTATTATATTAGCTATTATGGAATCTAGTCAAGGATCTAGTCATAGCAAAGGAGCAATTAAAAAACGTAGAGAATTAAATTTTTAAAGGATGGTTGGCTCCTCATCCTACGGAAAATACAGCGCTTTGCATGTTATGCAATAAGACTATTAGATGTCACAAAAGAGACTTAGTTAAACATTCACAGACAGTCAAACATACGGAGTTAGTTTTAAAATCAAACAAAGTTATTGATAATAATAGTAATAAACTATCACATAAAGATAAAGTAAAACGTGCCGAAATTAAATTAGCGGTTTTTTTCGCGGAACATAATGTTGCTTTTCGTACCATAGATCATTTAGTTCCACTCTTGAAAGATATTTGTATAGATACTGAAGTTGTGCAAGATCTTTCACTAGCCCGAAAAAAGTGCTCATCTATTATTCAAAATGTAATTGCTAAACGTGAAACCGAGAAAACTGTCGAGAATTTAAAAACTTGTAAATTTTCTATTTTAATTGACGAGAGCACAGATATTTCAGATAACAAAGCTATGTGTATTCTTGTAAGATATGTTTCCCCTTTAAATAAAAAGATTACTACTCAATTACTCGAATTATTATCTTTAGATGCAACGGATTGTTCTGCAATTAAAATTTTTGAAACATTTAAAAATTTTTTAGAGGAAAAAGAAATTCCTATTAAAAATATTGTCGGGATAGCATGTGATAATGCATCTGTTATGACAGGATGCAATAATTCGTTTGTAAGTCATTTAAAATTAGAAGTACCAAAATTGATAATATTAAATTGTATTTGTCACTCATCTGCTCTTGTAGCCAGTAAAGCTTGCGATAAATTACCTTCTTCATGTGAAAATTTAATTAGAGGTGTTGCCACTTATATTTCGGGTAGTGCAAAACGATGTGCAACTTTAGTTGAATTTCAAAAATTTTTCGATGTAGAGGAACATAAAATATTAAAATTAGCCAATACTAGGTGGCTTAGTTTTCAAAAATGCGTTGTGAGGCTTCTCGAAAATTGGGAACCTCTAAAACATTATTTCTTATTAGCATCGGTAGAAGATAAATCAAAGTCTGCACAAATTATTTTAGAACATTTAAATGATAATTCTCTTAAGGCATATTTATTGTTTTTAAAATATTCACTAAATTTCTTTAACTCTTTTAATGCTTTGTTTCAATCGCGTAATATTTTAATACATAAATTGTTTGAAAACAGTCAACAATTAATACATCAATTTGCTACAAATTTTGTGAATCCCGATGCTTTAAAAAATATTTCTATTTTAGATATTAATGACGAAACAATTATAAAACATATAGATAATATATTTGTTGGACCCGAATGTGAATGTTTTTTACAAACTTTATCTTTAGAATACGCGCAACAGATTAGATTTAAATATTTAGATTTTTATATTACGGCAGTTCAAGAAATGCAAAAACGTTTACCTTTTAAAGATGTTTTTTTTCAACAATTAACTTTTCTAAATTCTAATATTGCTTTGTATGATGAAGGTAGAAATAAAATTTCACATTTAACTTATATTGCCTCGCGAGTAGAACAACATATTGACATAACACAATTAGCTTATGAATGGCAAATTTTACCGTCAATTTTTGATGAACAAAGGAAACAAGAATTAGCTTCTTTAGAAATAGATGAGATGTGGAAAAATATCTTAGAGTCTAAAAATTTTGATGGTGAAAAAATGTTTCCTAATTTAGAGTTAATAGTTGAAGTAATTCTCTCTCTTCCACACTCAAATGCTGAGGCCGAAAGAATTTTTTCCATTGTAACAGATGTAAAAACTAAAAAACGAAATCGATTATCTAATAATACAGTTTCCGCGATTTGCATTGCTCGGTCCAGCTTTCAAGATTCAAATATTAATTGCACGACTTTTGAAGTAGATTCAAGGCATTTAGAACTGCATAATACGTCAAATTTACATGAAAGTAAATGTACATCTGATAGTCTTTAATTTTTTTTTGCATTTTCATATATATTTAATATTTTGCATGAGAACTTATATTGCAGAGTCATACCTGTAGCCATTATGCCATTTCCTTTATGTATATTCTGTATGTATAATATTATAATGTTCTACTTTCAGTTTGTTTCACAATTTATTTGTTATATAAGAGCCTAATTACGCTGTGATCATACGTGCAATAAATTAAATTATATATTCTTTATTTCTTTGTACCTGATAGAAAGCCAAAGTATAATGTGCAATATTTTTTAATTTTTTCTTATTTTGATTATTAATATAAGATATTAATGTTTTTGTTTAATATAAAATTATTGCTGTGATTGTTTCTGTGATTATAAGATATTAATGTTTTGTTTAATATGAGATTTAATGTTTTCATGAATATAAGATTTATTTCTTTAATATAAGTTATTAATATTGTGAAAATATCATATAAAATAAGATATTTATTTTTAGTTATGTAAATGTATTTTTTTTTTTGAATACTGTAAATGTATTATTTTTTGTGAATACTGGTAAGGTTTTTGGCAGTTTTCCTTACCCTTGCAACAAATGTTGGTATTTGATATTTCTGCCAAATAAAGTATTTTATGTTAAAATAGAAACAGAGATATGTTTTATTTAATATGTTACATTTGTACCTCCCGTTTTTTAGCTCGTTTTTTTTTATTAAATATATTTTATTTTGTATTTAAACAATTGCATTACATTTTTCTATGTATGTAAAAAAATTTAAAGAAAAATATGTGTTTATTTTATATTTTCCTTCAAATTTTTGAAGAATTTTTCGGGGCGATAAATGGCACCTCTTTCTTCCCGTGTTAGGTACGTGTTGACGCTGCATTTGTCGCGCATGCGCCAATATTGCGCCCCGCCGGCCAACACTGGTCAGCCGTAGCGAGAGAGCGAGAGAAGGAGATGGAATATATGTCTGCGATCTTCTAGCTAGCTGAGCGCACATGTACATGGCTTTTTACTCGTGTGCGCGCTACATCGCGCACGCGAAGAAAAAGCAGTGTACGTGTGCGCTCGGCGCTCGGCCAGCCAGAAGAACACGGACATATCTTCGCATTATAAATTTTTATACATACATACGTACATACATACATATATACATATATATATATATATATATATATATATATATTGGCTTAAGAATAATTTTATTGGATTAATAAGATATTTACGATTAAAATCACACTAATAAGCACGATCCAGTGAGAAGAGATCTATCGAGTCGACATCAAATTGACGTTGATGTAAATTGCATCGATCGATATCAATTTGATATCGATTTGATGGTCATTTCTCACTGGAGATATAAATTGGGTAATTTTTAAGTAGATTAACCATACATATTTAATTAAAAGTAATCCGATTTATGTCATGTTTGGTGTCATTTTAATCGTGAAAATCTCATTAATCCGTTAAAATTATTTTCAAATTCATAAAATGCGAAATAAATGTTCTAGGTTTTATTTTATTCCATGTTTACTTTTCATAGATAAGCGAGCTCTTTAAAATCCTCGACGCTGAAGCGCGAGGAAAGCGAGAGAGAGAACGAGTAAGGAGCAAGCGAGATGGAAACATCTCGCAACAACAAAGAGAGTTCCGAAGTCTCGACGCGAGCCTATCTTAATCTCCAATCTTTTGTATCATGTTTCATTTTACCACAGAAAATAAAACTTTTACATTTCGCATTTTATCAGTCCAAAAATAATTTTTATGGATTCATGAGACTTTTGCGATTAAAATGACACCAAACACGGTATAGATAGGATAATTTTTAATTATATAAGTAATTAACATCTTGATTATAATATAATTAAAAATTACCCGATCTGTACGATACTGTGTTTGGTGTTATTTTAATCGCAAAAATCTCATTAATGCATTAGAATAATTTCGGAACGATAAAATGCAAAATGTAAAAATTTTATTTTCTATAGTAAGATGAAATATAATACGAAAGATTGGAGATTAAGATAGGCTCGCGTCGAGACTTCGGAACTCTCTTTGTTGTTGCAAGATGTTTCCATCTCGCTTGCTCCTAACTCGTTTTCTCTCTCGCTTTCCTCAAGCTCCAGCATTGAAGGATTTTAAAAAGCTCACTTATCTATGAAAAGTAAACATCGAATAAAATGAAACCTAGAACATTTATTTCGCATTTTATTGATTTGAAAATAATTTTAATGGATTAATGACATTTTCACGATTCAAATGACACCAAACATGACATAAATCGGATTACTTTTAATTCAAATATGTATGGTTAATCTACTTAAAAATTACCCAATTTATATCTCCAGTGAGAAATGACCATCAAATCGATATCAAATTGATATCGATCGATGCAATTTACATCAATTCGACGTCAATTCAATGTCGACTCGATAGATTTCATCTCACTGGATCGTACTTATTAGTGTAAAATGTGAAATTCTTTTCTTTGCCAGTGGTAAGAAAAAACGAGGAAAAGTAATAACTGACTCCAAACCGGCACAAGTGATATATTAATCGACGTTTATTACGTTTCGACCTGAGGTTTAGGTCCTTTTCAAATATATCTATAAATACGATGTGAAGGAACTATTAACAATCATTGAAAGGCGCAAAATTATACATATAAAAGTAAAAACTTACATAATTAGCAGTCCGGTAAACAACAAATACAAGATTAAAATATTGATGACAGTGAATCGATATAGATTTCGTTCGATATAAAAGTCGTCTGATGTTGGTGACAGCAAAGGAAGGACTGAGCAAGATTAAGTTCAGCAACGTGACGTACAATACAAAATTATAGCAAACAAATAAAATAAAATAAGAAGGACATAAACCATCATATATAAAATAGAAAAATCGGGTCAATAGTCTAAGATGTAAATAATAAATAAGAGAGGTTTGTCAAGAAGAAGTAAAGGAATAAATTATAAAATATTAAATAAAATAGAAAACTCGGGTCAATAGTCTAAAATGTAAATAATAAATAAGAAGAGGATGTGTCAAGTAAAAATAAAATTATAAATTATAGAATATTAAGGAGTCCGTCGTATATCGCAGTCAAATTCTCCGTGTCTCTTTGGGAGTTGATTGCGAAACTGCATCTCTTGATGAAAAGCATTTCAGCAATCTCCCTTTTTCTTGTATGTGTCTCTTTATGTAAAATTGTAGGATTGTTCCAGTCAAATTCATGGTCATAGGATAATCTATGCTTACTCACGACAGAATGATTCGCGGTATGTTTTTTGACATCATTCTGGTGTTCCTTTAGTCTGGTAATCAGGTGTCGTTTCGTTTGCCCTATGTAGCATGCGTTGCAATTCAAGCAATTAATTTCATAGACTAATTCCGTTTGTTTAAGAACGCATAGATTATCCTTGCCCTTCTTAATGATTACATCCAATCTATTACCGATAGAGTACAGCACTTTAAGATTGGCATTCGTTAAGATGCGTTCAATGTTTCTTCCAACTTCTTTCGAAAACGGAATGACAATGCAGTTATTTGCATCGAAAGCAATGTTGTCGTGAGAATTATTGCGTCTGTGCTGTAGCTCCTTGAGTCTTTTATTAATATGATGGTTTATGAGCAGTTTTGGGTAGAGATTATTGCGTAGAATTTGTTTGATCAATACAATATTTCTTTGGTGGAATCTCTCGTCGGACAGTAAGATAGCTCTATCCACAAGGTTCGTAATGGTGTTTTGTTTGTATTTGAGCGGGTGATTAGAAAAGAAGTTTAAATATCTTCCAGAAAAGGTCGGTTTGCGGTACCAATTCGTAATCAGAGTGTCGTTATCTCTAATGATGATCGTGTCAAGGAAGGAAATGGAAAAATCTTTTTCAATTTCGTGGGTGAAATGTAGTCGAGGGTGATAATTGTTGAAAACATCGAGAATCATGCTAATTTTTGATGTGGGAGCGATCATAAATATGTCATCCACATATCTGTAAAAAACAGGAATGGAGAATTTAAGACGTTGTAGACAATGCGTTTCGAGGTCGTCCATTACAATGTCAGCAAGAATAGGGGATAATGGAGACCCCATAGGACTGCCGAAGATTTGTTCATAAAAGAGCCCCCCGAAACCAAAACTCGTGGAAGAAAGAACTGTGTTTATGGCAAAAAGAAATTGTTGTAGATTAAATTTGGTCACCTTTGCAATATGATCCCAACGGGTTTCAATGGCTTGGAATACTAACTCCTTAGGAATATTATTGTATAGTGCGGTGACATCGAGGGAAAGGAGAGTGTGATTGGAGTCAATGTGCATGTTTTTGATGTTTTTGGCAAGGGTCCAACTGTCTTTAATATGTGATTTAGGCTTAGGAACGGATTTTTCTAGTGTCTCATGTAAGAACTTCGCAACACCGTATAGCGGACTCCCAGCTACTAATTATGTAAGTTTTTACTTTTATATGTATAATTTTGCGCCTTTCAATGATTGTTAATAGTTCCTTCACATCGTATTTATAGATATATTTGAAAAGGACCTAAACCTCAGGTCGAAACGTAATAAACGTCGATTAATATATCACTTGTGCCGGTTTGGAGTCAGTTATTACTTTTCCTCGTTTCTTATTAGTGTAATTTTAATCGCAAATATCTTATTAATTCAATGAAATTATTTGAAGCCTATATATATATATATATATGTATGTATGTATGTATGTACACATGTATGTATGTATAATGTACACAAATTTATAATGCGAAGATACGTCTGCGTTCTTCTAGCTAGCCGAGCGTCGAGCGCACACGTACACGGCATTTTCCTTGTGTGCGATCACGCACACGAGGAAAGAGCCGTGTACGTGTGCGCTTGGCGCTCGGCCAGCTAGAAGAGCGCAGACATATCTTCCGTCTCCGTCTCTCCCTCGCGCTATAGCTGACACGCTTGGCGATCGAGATCGAAAATTATATCTCTTGCAAGGAGACAGTCGAGCTTTCCATCTGGAATTTAGTTGAATATCATATATGTTTTTATACTCTTCCTACTAATATATTTACTTTTTTTCAACGTGTCTTTAAATAATTTATGCAATACATTAAAATTAAACCTATATTAATATCATTAAAAAAATTATTTTTATATAATATTTTTTAAGGATTAATATAGGTTTAATTTAATATATTGCATAAATTATTTAAAGACATTAAAAAAAAAAATAGAAAAAAAAAGAAAGGTTTCGAACTCGAGATCTCCAGCGTTCTAGTCGATCGACTTACTAACACGACCACGCTTATTGCTTTCTAAATAGATATATCGAATCGGTAGATTACGGACTGACTTTACTTTTATTTCTAGGAAAATAATGGTACGAGTTATTGTACCATGTATTATATTAGTAAGAGAGGTATCAATATGTTACATAACTGATACTCTTTCTACTAATATAATACATGGTACAATAACTCGTACCATTATTTTCCTAGAAATAAAAATAAAGTCAGTACGTAATCTACCAATTCGATATACCTACTTTCAAAGCAATAAGCGTGGTCGTGTAGTAAGTCGATCGGCTAGAACGCTGGAGATCTCGAGTTCGAAACCTTTCTTTTTTTCTATTTTTTTTTTATGTCTTTAAATAATTTATGCAATATATTAAATTAAACCTATATTAATCTTTAAAAAATATTATATAAAAATAATTTTTTTAATGATATTAATATAGGTTTAATTTTAATGTATTGCATAAATTATTTAAAGACACGTTGAAAAAAAATAAATATGTTAGTAGGAAGAGTATAAAAACATATATGATATTCAACTAAATTCCAGGTGGGAAGCTTGACCGTCTCCTTGTAAAAAATAATAGTTCTCGAATCTCGATCGCCAAGCGTGTCAGCTACAGCGAGAGAAAGAGAAGGAGACGGAAGATATGTCTGCGCTCTTTTAGCTAGCTGAGTGCACACGGACATGGCCTTTTTGTCGTGTGCGCGCTACCTCCCACACAGGAAAAAGCCGTGTACATGTGCGCTCGGCGCACGGCCAGCTAGAAGAACGCAGACATATCTTCGCATTATAAATTTGTATACATACATACATACATACGTACATACATACATACATCGCATTTTATCAGTCCAAAAATATATATATAATGGATTAATAGATTTTCTCTAGCGTTCTAGTCGATCGACTTACTAACACGATGTATGTATGTATGTATGTATAAAAATTTATAATGCGAAGATATGTCCGTATTCTTCTAGCTGGCCGAGCACTGCCGAGCACCGAGCACAAACGTATACGGCTTTTTTTTCGTGTGCGTGATGTAGCGCGCGAGTAAAAAGCCATGTACGTGTGCGCTCAGCTAGCTGGAAAAACGCAGACATATCTTCTGTCTCCTTCTCTTTCTCTCACTATGGCTGACGCGCTCGGAAAGGAAAAAGCCGTATACGTGTGCGCTTGGCTAGCTAGAAAAGCGCAGACATATCTTCTGTCTCCTTCTCTTTCTCTCGCTATAGCTGACGCGCTCGGAAAGGAAAAAGCCGTATGGGCTTTCTACAATAAGATATTAGTCGCAAGTCGTAAGCGAATAAACCAATCATAGTTGAATTTAGAAAAGAATAATCGAATATGATTGGTCTATTCGCTTACGACTAATATCTTATTGTAGAAGGCCCAGTATACCTGTACGCTTGGCTAGCTAGAAGAGCGCAGACATATCTTCCGTCTTCTTCTCTCTCTCTCTCGCTACGGCTGACACGCTTGGATCGAGATTCGAGAACTATATTTCTTACAAGGAGATGGTCAAGCTTCCCACCTGAGATTTAGCTAAATTCAGTATGTTGTTATATATGTTGTTACTGATACCTCTCCTACTAATATAAAATATGGTACAATAACTCGTACCATTATTTTACAAGAAATAATTGTAAAGTCAGTCATGTACGGAATCTACCGATTCGATAAATCTATTTTTCAAGCAATGAGCGTGGTCGCGTTAGTAAGTCGAGCGGCTAGAACGCTGGAGATCACGAGTTCGAAACAATCCTTTTTTTTCTATTTCTTAAAAAAATTTTTTTTTAATGTGTCTAAGTAATTTATTATGCAATATATTTAACTTATATTAATCTCTAAAAAATATTATATTTATATAATAAAATTATATATAATTATAATATTTTATATTTTATTTTGTTTTATTTTTTTAATATTACATTTATATAATATTTTTTAACGATTAATATAGGTTGAATATATTGCATAATAAATTATTTAAACACATTAAAAAAAAAATTTTTTAAGAAATAGAAAAAAAAAGATTGTTTCGAACTCGTGATCTCCAGCGTTCTAGCCGCTCGACTTACTAACACGACCACGCTCATTGCTTGAAAAGTAGGTTTACCGAATCGGTAGATTACGTATATGACTGACTTTACAATTATTTCTTGTAAAATGATGGTACGAGTTATTGTACCATATTTTATATTAGTAGGAGAGGTATCAGTATGTAACAACATACTGAAATTTAGCTAAATCTCAGGTGGGAAGCTTGACCATCTCCTTGTAAGAAATAATAGTTCTCGAATCTCGATCGCCAAGCGTGTCAGCCGTAGCGAGAGAAAGAGAGAGAAGGAGACGGAAGATATGTCTGCGTTCTTCTGCTATCCGAAGCTAGCCGAACGCCAAGCGCACACGTACATGGACTTTTTCCTCGTGTGCGTGAAGTGCGATTTTCGCTCCTGATTGCAACACCCTCTACTAAAATATCTATGAACTAAATTTGTTACTTTTTTCACTCTATTTTATCGATATTTCGGGCGCACAGGGACTGAAATTTTCTAACACATGGCATTTTTTAATTAGACCACTGGGCTCAGTTTATACAATTTTACAATGTTCTGCTGGGCCGTCTACAGCGCGCTTGGGTATTGTTTTATGCATAAAAGCTACATAACTTTTATACGAAGCGAATATTTTCACGAGTTGACAGGTCGAGACGCCATGTTCATTCAGAAAGTCGGTAAATGGATATGTAAATTTATACATTTTATTACTTTTTCTCTTTTTCAGTGAATATAGGACGCAAGCGCGCTTCGTTTAGGTGTATACTTTAATCCTGGAAAAGGATTTTTAATTCTATACAGCCAATATAAAATGCCGTGTGTTAGAAAATTCTAGTAATTTTGTAGGTAAAACAGACAACGCTAGCATCCCCTTAAGGTTTGTTTGGGCGTCGCATGCCCCAACACGCTCCTATTTGCTCCAATGCACTCTAATACGTTCGCGTTACCGGAACCAATATGGCGACCAGGTGTTCGCGTCGCATTGGAGCATTCCCCAAAGAGCAAGTAGGAGTATTCTCTATTTACTCCAGCTTCAGAGGTGGGACAAGGTCTGTAGATGGAGGAACGGACTGGGTAAGGTCTTCGCATCCACTTCACCCGATTTCGCATAAAAATGGCGGCGACTGTGACTCAGCAGAGGATCGATTGTGTATCATGTTACTTGGGTGAAAATTATAAAAGTGAGCAAGTTATGTGATACACAATCGACCCCCTGATTAACCAAATAATGTCAATTTAAATACAAATTAACTGTTCTCGTTTGTATAGGTTACGTCAGACGTGTTTTACTCCCTCACACAACTAGCTATATACAACGTATGTATGTACACCAACACAAACTCGCTGTCTCGAAAATGGCCATGCAAAGACCTTAAGGTACAATTTCATGCGAGCGAAGAAAAGCTAGCGTTTATTCCCACTCCACCGCAAAGCAAAACAGCGTTAAAACTCTGTTCGCTTTTGCCTCTTACCTTTTCATAGAGCAAAGAAAAACTAGCGTTTATCCCCACTCCACCACAAAGCAGTGTCGAAACGCTGTTCGCTTTCGCCTCCTAACCTTTTCATGGAGCGTGTTTTTGTTGGCATTTTATTTACTTGTAATAAACTGAGAACTCGACAGATTTCCGAGGGAATAAATAAAATAAAATAAAAATAAACAGATTTTATTAGAATGTACCAGACAATTGTACTTTTCCAAATAAATTATTATCATCTTCTACTTTCCATAAATTTTTGAAAGCCAACGTATTATAAAATAGTATTATAAAATATAGTTTATAAAATAGGAACATGCATGAGAAAGCAAGAAAACTGAGTAAATAATGTGATAATACTGTAGTTTAATTATGATTCTTTTCGCTTTGCAGCAGTTATAATTTGCAACATTTGCAGCATTAATATATCTTAACTTTATTACCCTGATTTACAACCCCACTTTGATCTCAACGTTGTTTCGCTAAAAGTTCGACTCAGTCGTTTCTTCGCTGGATGCAGCCATCTCTGTCGAAAATTGATGGAGAGGTGGTAAACGCTAGCTTTTCTTCGCTCGCATGAAATTGTACCTTTACCCAGTTCCGTTTTTTCATCTACAGACCTTGGTTCCAGTATACTTAGGTCCGAATTTATAGTCGTTTCTCAAATCTTGAGACGTAAGAATTTCTCAAATCTCAAGTTGTTTCTTTACGTTGTGAGAGCTGATCTTGTCTACTTTATAATCTATGGTTCAAGAGAGAAAAGGAAGGGCACATAAAATCCATATATGTAATACTCTTATATGCTAGTTCCGTATTTTCACGATGAGAGGATCGAGGCCCATAAAAGAAAGACGCACGATTTCCAAATATGGTCAGACGCTTAAGCCTCGTTATGCGCAGGCGCGTCTATTGAGTGAGTGTGAGCGAGAGGCTAAGCATTAGAAAATGAGACGGAAAGAACACGAAAAGAGAAAACATTACCTGTGCCGGGATTCTGTAACTCATTAACGACAAAAATCGTTATCGTTAACTAACGACAATTGTCGCTTGCGCGACCGACGACCATTACTGTGGATGATTCTGTAACATGGTCTTAACGATTGTAATCGATGCAAAAATCGTTACAAAACGTATCGAAATAATTCGATAGATGTGCAACGTTGCCAGACTTTTAGCAGTTAAAATCTAGTAACTTTTGAGAGAATTTAGGAACACGTATACACAAAACTAGATCTTGTGGATAGACTTCATTAAAATTAGTCTATGATTTTCAATACATTTTGACAGTTAAACAATTAGATTAAGATTTTTTACATTTAGATTTATTTTTTTAGATTTATTTTTTTTTTACATTTATTTTTTTTACATTTAGATTTATTTCAGCTCCGTTAAAAATTTTTTAATACATTTTGAATTCAACACAACATAAAATTTATGCACTAGAATAAACAGTAGAGTATAAAGTGTTACGTCGACAATAAATCGACAAAATAAAACTTTGTACAACAAACATCTTTAATAAAAAGTTAAGATTATATACCAATAAGATATGTTCGTCGTTCACCACGATTGTACGCGCGTTCCATAACTCGTCGCGCAGCAGAAGCATTCCATATATATGCGTCGTGTCGTGCTCCAGGGTATCTTGCATTAACGTTGAGTATTTTTAAATTAGGGTCACATATCTAATAGATTAAATTATTGAATGTCATTAATTTGAATATATAAAACACGTTTTGTATGAATCAATGATTTAAATATTTACCATTTGCACATTCAATGAATGATAACCATGATGATTAATGTAGGCTTCTTCATGCTCTTTGGGAGCAAGGATCGCTATGTGAATACATATATGTATATACATACATTACATTTTGAAATATTAAAATACTATTTGAGTTTATATGACTATGCTGTTTAAACATCAATTTTGGTAAAAAACTTTCCTTACTTTGTAATTTTAAATATATCAGTTTACAGCACTTCATTTTTGTTTAAAAGTAAAGATTTAAGTATATATATATATATAGATAAAGTTCAAGGCTTAAGGAATAGAAATATTTACACTTACTTTCAATTCGTATTAGCTGTTTTTATCAATAACTTCTAACAGTTTATCGTCACATGTATTACATATACATATATGTATGCATTCCACACTAACGTATAACCGACTCACACCAACTATCGTTAATGGCTTAGGTCTGGTCTACAATCAAGTCGTAAGTCGTTGTTGTAAGAAATTAACCAATCACAATTGAATATTCTTCTCTAAATTCAACTGTGATTGGTTAATTTCTTACGATAACGACTTACGACTTGATTGTAGACTAGGCCTTAGCGAGACCTCCGGCAGCAATCGCAATCACATCGATACGGCTTTGATACTTTTCGGAATTTAACGATTCAAATATCGAGAATTGTCGATATTCACTAGTTACAGAATAACCTTTTGCGATTATCATCGATATCGATAGTTAACGATAACGATTTTTATCGTTAAAGAGTTACAGAATCCCGGTCGTGTCTGCCTAACGCTGTTAGCGCATGCGCACAAAGCAGCTGAAGCGTACTTGAGAGAGAGACTATTATACGTCTGTACCGTAATGTTTGACCCTGGGGTCGGCACTCTTCTAGCAATATAGTAGTATTACATATATGATAAAATCTTATGTACTCTTCCTTTTCTCTCTTGAACCATAGATTATAAAGTAGACAAGATCAGCTCTTACAATGTAAAGAAACAACTTGAGATTTGAAAAATTCTTACGTCTCAAGATTTGAGAAACGACTATAAATTCGGACCTTATAGTTCAGTGTGCGTAATGATACATTTCGCATTATATATTTCTTTTGTAGAATTCTAAAATAATATAACTTTACATATATATACCAAGAAAAATGTAACAATTAGCGCTAATAATGAATCCATTTTGACAAAGTGAACGTTTATTTTATGCTTTAGCAGCACTTTCCACGTTCTCAGCTGTGATTGGATGACTCACAAACTATGGTGAAACTGTCCAGCTATCAACATGTAACATGTAACTTGAGGTTTGTTCGCGTCGCTTGCCCCAACATGCTCCTACTCGCTCCAATACGCTCCAAACTATAGTATTACGTTACGTATACTATAGATTGGAGCGTATTGGAGTGAGTAGGAGCATATTGGGGTATTGCGACGCGAACAAACCCTTGGTTTTCAGCAAGGTCTGTAGATGGAGGAACGGATTGGGTAAGGTCCATCCACTTCACTCGATTTGGCACGAAAATGGTGACGACTGTGACTTACAAGGGGAACACCAGAATTGGCCCCTTAGAACATATATACCTGGAAGGGGAATTGCTATTGTTCTCCATGGTAAAAATCTGTGTTTAAGTTGGGTACGAGAGAGAAAGATAGCTTTTAACCTATGCTCGCAATGCGCAAGCGCGGATGACGCCACACGTCACGCTCCACGCTCACCGCGCCGTTTAAAACTGTAAATGTAATTTTTAATTGAGATACAATTGACAATGATTGAATAACTGATAAGTAATGTCGGACAGTGTCAAAATGATTTGAACACAGTTTAGTAGCTGTGTTTAAAACATTTTCATCAATGCCACAAAAATCCAGCCACTTCTTACGAGATTCGTCGTTTTTCGGAAATCTATTGAGAAAGAATAAAATTAATATTAAATTTTTATTATCAACAAGAATCGTACTGAGAGAGAGAGAGAGTTATATTTAATCCCATAATTTACTGTTTATACAAAATATTACAGTATTACTTACCCATGATAAGATACCGATTTATCACGTTTACCGCATAAGACACAGGGTTTGTTCGCGTCGCAATATCCCAATATGCTCCTACTCACTCCAATACGTTCCAATCTATAGTATACGTAACGTAATACTATAGTTTGGAGCATATTGGAGCGAGTAGGAGCATGTTGGGGCAAGCGACGCGAACAAACCTACAATATGGGCCTGGCATTTTTTCTTAAATATAACGTTGAAATAAAACTTTGAAATTAACTTTAAATATAACTTTGAAATATAACTTTTTAGGTGACACCGTCATTTCCTAATCTTAACCTCTCTTACAAACAATAAAACGCGCTAACGCTGTGCGCCGTTTCGCTAATTCGCGCTTGCGCATTGCGGTCGGAGGTAACAATCTACCCTTCTCTTTCTTTAAAACGTGGTTCTCTCTCGCACCCAACTTAGACACAGGCTCGATCCTTTATTCCCCTTCCAGGTATATATGTTCTAAGATTGGCTCCCTCCGATTTGGCTGAATTTTATATATGTTATAGTTCAGCCCTCCCACTAAATCGTGGTAAAAGGATACGATGCACCTCTCAAGCATTCGCGAGAAAAACGCGTTCAAAGATTTCTGTTGGTAATGTACCGAACGGTAAGTGTAGTTTGACAAGCAGTGGCGTGGTGTAGTGAGTAAGGCGTCGGACTAGAATGTTGCATATTGCTGGTTCGAATCTTACTTTTATAATTTTTTTTTTTTTATTGTATTATATTGTATATGTTTTATTTTTAATATTTAATTCTAAAAATTAATGTATCAAACAATTTTACAAAATTTAAAAATATAATTTATATTTTTATACGTTGCATTTCTTAAAATTAAACCATCGCAACCACACAAAGAAAACAATTTCTCAGGTAGCATTCGTATCGTATCGTTATACAACAACAGATGCCGTCACCAAGGGGAAAACGAAACGTTGTGACGGCAAGAATAAAAATTATTTGAAGAATAAAATATAATTTTAAATATATTTATTACATAACAAATAAATTTTAGTTTAATAACGTAAATTTACAATGACAATTTACAAATAATAATAAATATGTGTGTGTGTTAATTAAATTTTAATTTTAAGAAACACAACGTATAAAAATATAAATTATATTTTTAAATTTTGTAAAATTGTTTGATACATTAATTTTTAGAATTAAATATTAAAAATAAAACATATACAATATAATACAATAAAAAAAAAAATTATAAAGGTAAGACTCGAACCAGCAACATGCAACATTCTAGTCCGACGCCTTACTCATTACACCACGCCGCTGCTTGTCAAACTACACTTACCGTTCGGTACATTACCAACATAGAAATCTTTGAACGTGTTTTTCTCGCGAATGCTTGAAAGGTGCATCGTATCCTTTTATCACGATTTAGTGGGAGGGCTGAACTATAACATATATAAAATTCAGCCAAATCGGAGGGAGCCAATTCTGGTGTTCCCCTTGTTAGCAGAGGATCGATTGTGTATCATGTTACTTGGGTGAAAATTATAAAAGTGAGCAAGTTATGTAATACACAATCGACCCCCTGATTAACCAAATAATGTCAATTTAAATACAAATTAATTGTTCTCGTTTTATGTATAGGTTATGTTAGGACGTGTTTTACTCTCTCACACACTAATAGCTATAATATAATAACTAATAGCTATATTAGTATACACCAACACAAGCTCGCAGGCTCAAAAATGGCGGCCATGTGAGGACCTTACCCAGTCCGTTCCTTCGTCTACAGACCTTGGATTTTCAGATAAAACCATTATTTCCTAAATTGAAACAACATTACAGACGTGTTTCCCAAATGATGTTAAGGGGGTCTGCTCATTTAGAATGATGAAAAAATTGATTTTTTTTTTTTTTCATAAAATGATAGTTTAACATCCCAAGAATATAATTCTAAAATATTATAGCGATATTCGAACTCCTTTTAGTGCTATAGCAGTGCTATAGATGTGTGTGAATGAACGCCGCGCGCCAAGTGAAGCGCGTGTAACGTGAAACAGCGGCGCTTCGCTTAAAAACAAATTAAACCAAACATGGAATTTTTTGGACACCCTCAGCCACTCCATCAAGAAGTTCAAAAGCATATTTTGCCAATTTATGAAGATTTATCGAAAGATAATTTACTTAAGATGCTTGGGCGGACACACGCAGAACGCTAACGAAAGTTACAATTCCACTATATGGCGCTTGGCACCGAAACATCTCCATTCTGGACCAAAAATTGTCGAGATTGCAGCTTTTATTGCAGTTGGCTTTTTTAATAAAGGACATAATGCAATTCTTCGCATAATGAATAATTTAGAAATAAGTATTGGGAAGCAGGCCATGACATACGCCGAGGAAGCAGACAAACGTCGAATAACTCGCCAGGATCACCGCGCCTCTCTTTCGTCAAAAGAGGCTCGACAAGCACGAAGAGAACGACTTTTGACACAGAATCAGTTCTACGAAGAAAGCGAAGGACTGCTGTATGGCGCAGAAATCGCAGATTAGTCGGTAAGTTAAAAAAATTTTAAGTTTTCACAGCTTTTCAGTTACCAAAACTTTAAACGCGTTTTCCCGAAAGTTGCATTTTTCGAACTGGCGGGCATGATAACTCAAAAACTATTCAACCGATCTTGCTGAAATTTTGCACACATCTTATCAACATTATTACCTTCTATATGAACCTAAATGATTTTGCATATTTAAAAGAAAAAGTATTTTTTTATTGCAAAAACATATCCAAAAAGTTGCAATTTTTTGATTTTAGGCTGCCATTTCATCAATTTTCAATATTTTCAAATTATCAGAGGTTCATATAGAAACTACAAGTGTCTACTACTAACATGATTTTTTTGATAATTTTCAGATGAATAGTGCGGACGCTAGAATGCCCGCAGCTTGGAAACAGGACTTTACAAAATAAATCACAGCGCCGCCATTTTGAATTAAAAACAAAATATATATTTTTTTTTTAGATCCAAGACTTTTAAATAAAGCACGTGAAAAGTTTCAAAAAGATCGCACAATTATTTCTACCTCAAAAAAATTCATGAAAATCGGCAAAATTTCATGCGTCTAAATGAGCAGACCCCCTTAATTTAAAAAAAATTATTTTTAGAATTATGTCCGCTAACTATTTGCTCAATTAATTTTTATTAATTATAAATAAACTATTATTTCCTAAACTATAAAACTACATTCTTAAACTTCCCTAAACAATTTCTATACTATTAAAATAATCAATAACAAGAAATATCGAATTTGTACACTGTCTAGCTTCGTGAAGCAGCCCGGAGGTGTGGCGACCCTGCCGAAAATGTGCGATTAAAACTGATTAAAACGGAATCCTTTCGGATCAAAACCGATTACTTTTTAATCCGAGCGGATTTTAATCGGTTTTAATCGGTTTTAATCGGTTTTAATCGCACATTTTCAGCAGAGGAGAGACGGCAGAGTACACTTTTTGATGTGAAGTGAGGTTCCACAAGGTTTGCAATTTTCGACGCAAAGCTAGGTTTTACATGGGTTTACAACTTTCCAAGCAAAAGGTTCAACTCAACGAGGTTCAACTCAAACTTATAGTGACGAAGGCACCTCCCCCCGCACCTTAAATGGTACTACAACATGTTTGAAATTCAAGTTAATCTATAAAATTACCAAAATTTTTATTTATTTTTTACATCAAAATTATTATTTCCTAAACTATGGGACCGATATACAAATGTTTCCCAAATAATTCTACGTCGATTAAAAAAAAAGAAAAAAAAATTTTAATTTTTTCTGCTATCTAGACGCCAAAATTATTTTTATTAACTGTAATTAAGCTATTATTTCCAAAATTATAAGAATTCTTTCCTAAACTTACCCAAATAATTCCCAAACAAATGGAATAAAAAAAATGCGAAATATTGAATTGTCTGCTAACAAGGAGATGCTGCGAACTGCTAATTCTACTTTCGAATGAGCCTTCGAAAGTGCATTCGAAAGAGTCAGGATAGAGTATAAACCATGTTAGAGGTTTTGCGTGTATGGGTCTTAGTTTCTAAGAAAATTGTATTTAAATGTTAACAATTTTCAGTTGTAAGGGAAATATAATGGATGACTAAATTCGAGCATGAATCGCGGTGGCTCAGCAGGTGAGTGAGCGCTTCGGTATTGTTCCAACCGCACAAACTGGGTTCCAGCCCACGTCGGTTGTTTTTTTTCAGACGACTCCACTTTTAATTTAACTTTTTTATTTGTTACAGTAAATAATTTATTTTTTATTTTTTATACAGTTTTATTAAATATTTTGCCGTTTCTTTTATAAAATATTTTTCTGTTATATGTATAATAAAATATAAATAATATGTAAATAATATGTATAATAAAAAATAATAGTTTTTGTGTATATTTTTAAAATCTCTTTTTATTTATTATAAAATTCATTGCTGAACAGTGTTGCAGTGATAATCTACATATATAAAAACATTGAAAGCATAAATGATTCGCACACTATGAACATTTTATAAACGGAAGTCGTGCTTTGCAGATACATTTATTATTATGTACATTAGATGGAAAACAAAACTGATTTACGTTATAAGATCTACGTTATAAGATACGTCACGCTCATTTCTTAACTTTGACGTGTACCAAGTGATCATTTTTCTAAACTTTGGAGCAAGCACATAATAAATAATGAGTCAACGATTGGATTCGTCACCCGCAATGTCAAAATTTTATAATAAATAAAAAATATTTTTAAAATATACAAAAACTATTAGTTTTTATTATACATATAACAGAAAAATATTTTATAAATATTTTATAAAAGCAACGGCAAAATATTTAATAAAACTGTATAAAAAATAAATAAATTATTTACTGTAACAAATAAAAAAATTAAATTAAAAATAATGTCGTCTGAAAAAAAAATGTACTGACGTGGGCTCGAACCCAGCTTGCGCGGTTGGCAAGATACTGAAGGATTTTTTTTTTTACAAATAACAATCTTAACGCTAGATATGATTATTGTCCGGTTTTCTTGTATTCGACTTTGTTTCAGAAAAAAAGAGTCCCATCTTTTTTAAAAAAAAAAACTGAATATCTTAATAATAATGATAATAATAAAATAAATAATTATATTGTACAATACTATCTTTTTCTCTTTTTTTCTTTTCGCAATATTTGTGCGTATGTGTATGTGTATGTGTGTGTGTGTGTGTGTGTGTGTAATGTGTGTGTGTGTGTGTGTGTGTGTGTGTGTGTGTGTGTGTGTGTGTGTGTGTGTGTGTGTGTGTGTGTGTGTGTGTGTGTACAATCTGATGTATTTGTTCAATGTATGCATACGCATATATGTGTATAATTAACAGATAATGTGTAATTAGCAGATAATCTCTAAGTACTATGACTAGTTTTCGTCCCTATTTATATATCCATTAACCACCAGTATTTCTCTTTCTTTTTCTTTTTCTTTAATACCTCTTCTTTAGGGATGGTCATGCTATAACGCCATGGTATAAGTGCATTATCACTAGATGCGTGGGGGGGATATTGTAATTTTTTGTTATTATTATGTCGGGGATAATGATATATTATCGGTACATTATAATGGTCTTGTATGTATCCCTTTTTATCTAAGTGTAGAAAGGCTTCTGGAGGTATGAATCCAGTTTTTAGTGTTTGTTCATAATACATTGAGTTCGGGTAGAGTGCTCCATATACTAGGCTATTTTGAGTTATTTTTCCCGCTTGCAAGAAATGTTCACGAATTAAATTTATTACAAAATTATCGATTCTGGGGATTTTTGCTGAGTCATACAATTTTTGATTATTTATGTATTGTGTATAGTTTGTTTCTGCCGATCTATTCATATTGAGACAGGCTCGCAAACACTTTCTTTCAAATGTTCTGATTTTCTCCATGAGAGATGCACTAATGTTAAACCATATGGGGCAGCCATATGTGATTTGTGGTCTTACAAATAATTGATAACATATTATTTTTATTTCTGTATGTAAATACTTAGAATAGAACAGTCTCTTAAGGTGCCAAAAAGTTTTAGTTGCTTTTTTAATCTGTATTTCTAGATGGTCTTTATAGTGCAGTCTTTCATCGAGATTAATACCTAAATATCTTACTCGATTCTTATGAGGGATTTTTTGTGTAATAGACTTTTTGGGTAAGCTCTCAATTTTGAAAGTTTTGTAATTGTTTCTTACATTCTTGTTTGCGTAAGCAAGCGATGGTCTGAACAAAATTGTTTCGCATTTATCTATATTTATTTTCAACTTCCATGTTTCGTAGTAATTTTCTAGGTTTTGAAAAATATCTTGGAGTTTCTGTTGTATTTTGGAAGGCCAGTTGTCCGCCACATACACAATTAGATCATCGGCAAATGCAATTGTTTTGGGATTTTCCGGAGTATTTAGTCCAAATAATTTTAGCATTTCACTAGTATAAATATTGAATAAGATAGGTGAGTTTACCGTTCCTTGTTGTAGTCCGTTGATTATTTTATATGTAGTTTTTGATTTCGTTTCTCCGCTTGCAGTTATTAGTGCTCTGTTTGAAATCATGCTCCATATTAATTTAATTAAATGTTTAGGAAATTTTTTTTTAATTATTTTAAATAGTAGGCCATCAAGCCATATTGTATCGAAGGCTTTTTCTAAATCGATTAAGCATGCACCTAAACATTGTTTGTTGTTGAGTGCCCAGTTTATATCAGATGTTAATCTATTTATTGCATGTATTGTGGAAAGATTACGTTGGAAGCCAAATTGACATTCCGGGATAATTTCTTTTTTATAGCAGAAAGAAACTATAAGATCGTTAATTATGGTTTCGAACACTTTGCTTATGTTGGGTAAGAGACTTATGGGTCTATAGCTTGCTGGAGAGTTTTTGTCTTTATCTTTTTTCAGGATTGCTACCACTTTAGCTGTTTTCCATTGGTCAGGAAATAAAGAGTAGTTTAATAGGTTATTGAAAATAATTGTGTAGTTGAATATTAAATTCGTCGGAATATATTTTAGCACTATATTTGGTATTTCGTCTAGACCAAAAGATTTTTTATTATTTAATTTTTTGAATCTTTTATTTACCTCAAATGTATTTGTAAAAATTTTTCCATTTTCGTCTCTATAGTTAGGGTCTTCAGCTATGTTATTATCATTAAATGTGCAAATTGTTATGTTATTATTTTTTTCTGTATCTATTTGTTCCTTG
This sequence comes from Crematogaster levior, assembly GCA_901521435.1. Taxonomy (NCBI): domain Eukaryota; kingdom Metazoa; phylum Arthropoda; class Insecta; order Hymenoptera; family Formicidae; genus Crematogaster; species Crematogaster levior. The sequence goes on from CABEGB010000991.1 coordinate 237,249, forward strand.
AAAGATTTTGTTTCTTTATTTATTATCTCATTTAACTGAGGTCTGTTGTTATTAAACTCTCTGTTGTTAATACTTGCAAAGTGCGCGCCCATAATATCCAATTTTTCCTGTAGTGTGTTAATGATTACGTTTCCGCTTTTATCTTTTTGTAGTTGGTTTGTATCAATTTTTGCATTAATTAATATGTTGGAATTTAATGGTACTTTTAGTGTGTCTACCTGTGCTATTTCTTTTTTTCTAAATATGTTATTTAATTGTGGAAACATTGATGTCGATTCTTTTTTTGAGATGCTTGTGATTTTATTTTTCCAGTAGTTATTTATAGATGAAGAGAATTCTAGTTTTAGATCTGTTCTTATGTGTTTTAATTTTTCTTTCAGGTTTTCCATGAGGCTAGTATTTATCCTTGGCCACTTTCTGTTTAGGTGATGTATTTTGGTAAGTATTTTGTTTTTCTGCTTTTGTAGTTTTTGTATTTTTTCATTGATATATGCATTGATTGAGTTCTTTTCTTTTATTTTAGGTATTTCTTTTTGCATTGTTAATAGTATTTTTTCATTAAAATTTTGAAGGTATTCATTTATTTCATGAACTGTTAAATTTCGATTATTAGGAATTTTATCCATGATCATTTTCTCTAGCGTTTTACTAAACTTTGTCCAATCTGTTTTTTTAAAGTTATATTTATGATTCGTATTGTCCGGTTCTAGCTCCAGTCCATTTTCCTTGTTTATGGATACTTGGAATCTGACTGCATTGTGGTCACTATCGTAAGGTATGTTGTCTAGTTTGTCTCCGTCTAAGTCGTGGAATGTTAGTCTGGTGTCAGCTAGTACTATATCTAAAAAAGAATTTCCGTTTGGGTACGAGGGATATTTAGAACTTAGCATTTTTGTTTTATATGTTATGTTATTGTTATCTAACCAGATTTTAAGTGCAATTCCTCTCGGGTTATTGTTTAAGTTTCCCCAGTCGGTATGTTTTGCATTTAGGTCTCCTGCTAATATATAGTAATTCTCTAATTTATTTAACTCAAGGGAGGAGAAAATTTTATTTATGTCCGGTATAAATTCTTTTTGATTACCGCCTTTAGCATATGCCGCAATTATATACAATGCTTTATCAGTTGGAATATTTAGTTTTATTATAGTTTGTTCGATTATTTTTTCCTTTTCTGTTTCCGTTATCTTTATTTCTTTGTATTTTATAGATTTTCTTATTATTATTGCTGTACCACCTCCGGGTTGTTTTTCAATGCGATCATTTCTTATTATGTTATAATTTTTAAATTTTATTACGTGATTTTTATTTAATTTTGTCTCGTTTAGCAATATTATATCTGGGTTTTGTAGATTTATTATATTCATGAGCGATGCTCTTCTTTGATTTTTAATTATCGAGTTTACATTTATTGTGATTATTTTTATCATTTTCAAGATTTTTTTATTAGTTTGTATTGGGGTGTTATTTATACTATACATGTTTAGTCTAAAAGTTTTTCAAGCAAGGAGGCTATCTTATTTATTTTTGTTGAGTTGTCTTCAATTATTTTTTCAAGCCTAGCTATGTTATTTTTTATTTCTAATATTTCTGTGTTATACATGTTTGTGTTTATGTTATTAGATCGAATATCTCCATCGCTATAATTTATTTTGTTTATACTTGCAAGCGTTGTTTTTTTAACTGCGTCCGAAAAGCTAATTCCTGATTGGACCAATGATTTGTTAATGAGTAAGTTATTATTTTTTTTTGTCTTTGTGATTAAGTTCTGTTCGTTAAACCTTTTTTTAATTTCTTTTATTTTAGGACAGCCTCTGTATGACGCTGGATGTCCATATTCTTTACAGTTTACACAAAATAATTTTGATCTATCTAATTGTGCATGTGCCGTACCACTACACCTTCCTGGCTCATGATTAGTATCGCATCTGTAAGGTAAATTGCAATTAGACGCTGTATGACCTATACGTTGGCATTTTTTGCATTGAATTACATCCCTTCTCATCAATTTGTCCCAGTATATCACTTGGTGAAATAAATATTTGATCTTTTTTAAGTTATTAATGTGACTGTCTGGAGATACTTGTATTAAGAATATAGGCAATATTCTCTTTTCTTGAATGGATCTATTGGTTGAGAATCTTGTGATTTTTTGAAATGTGACATTATTAATGTTCTGGGCTTGTAATTCATTAAGGACTTCATTTTCATTATATGAACTATTTAGTCCTTTTAATAATAGTGTTATTGGTTTTTCTAGTTTGTTAGTGTAAGTATAGAATTTTGTTTTACATTCTATTAAAAGATCTTTTATATGTTTGTAATTTTCTATTGTATCTAACTGTAATATATGTTTACCATTATTTATCCTTTTAATATGAAAGTCATTTATGTTTTTTGCGCTTGCCCTTACTAAGTTGGTTGTGTCTTTAGGATCTTGGTACAGAATGTTAATGGGAGGCGGTCTATCCTTTCTCCTGGTTCCTTGGTAAGCAGTCTGCTGGTCATTGGGATGGCTTAAATTATTCGCTTGTCTTCCATTGAGAGTGTTTTTCAGGTGATTGTTCTTCTTTATGTTATTATTTTTATCTTGACTATTCTTTTTCTTTAGTTGAGTTATGAAATTTTCTTCTTGGCTGTTTGTACTTCTTTCTTCTGTTTCTTGTAATGTATTATCCTTCTCTTCACTAAGTAGTTCGAATCTGTTGTGCATAGCTATAGATGGTACTTTATCTTTATTAGTTGCGTGTCCTTCTAACAGTTTTTGTAATTTTTTGATTTCTGCTTTCAGATTTTGGTTTTCCGTCATCAGGACTTGATTGGAAGGAAGGGTCTCCACCTCCATTTCATTCGGTTCTGCTTCCTGGTAAGCGTCGCCAATCCTTTCTTTGTTAATGTCCTTGTTACGTGCCAGACTTATATTCGGAATAGGAGCGATCCTGCCACGACTATCCCTTTTTTACACTGTAGGGTGTGTATTTGGATTTTTGTGTTGACTTTTTGGATCCACTGCGTAATGCGATAATCTCTTTCTTGTTCACCTTCTCATCCTTTCGCTCAGGAGGCTGGGATGTCTTATTATTAGAGGTTAGGTTCTTACAATCTTTACTTATCTCTTCGGATAGAGTAACCCAGTCATCACAACTACTTGTGATTTTGGTATTTGATCTCTCGGGAACGAGAGAAACTTTAGGTGTGTCGATATCTGACACTTTATCACAGAAATATTAAAAGCTCGTATGTGGTCCCGAATGCGTGCGCATTCGATGACGAGAACTTGTACTTTCGATACTGAAGCGATCACTCAACCTGCTGTGCCACCGCGATTCATACTTGAATTTAGTCATCCATTGTATTTTCCTTACAACTGAAAATTGTTAACATTTAAATGCAATTTTCTTAGAAACTAAGGCCCATACACGCAAAACCTCTAACATAGTTTATACTCTATCTTGACTCTTTCGAATGCACTAAGGCTCATTCGAAAAAAGTAGAGTTAGCAGTTCGCAGCATCTCCTTATAAGTATGGCCTAGTTTACATCGAGCACTTGATACGCGTATCAAGTAGTATATTTGAGCTGATCAGCCAATAGCTGAATCAATGTACTAATTATTTACTATTTGATACGCGTATCAAGTCCACGATGTAAACGTAGCCTATATCAAGGTGAAGCTGGCGTATGCGCACTTCAAACAGTGAGAGAGAGAGAGAGAGAGAGAGAGAGAGACAACTACTATTTTCTTTCTCACTTTTCAGTCCGCTACTCACCTTCCATGTATACATGCTCTAAGGTGCAGTCTAAATCCGCCATTACTATCTCGTTGGGCATGGTGTTCGCAGCAGTTCGTAGTTGCTAATATCGTTAGCAAGTGATAGATACATTTGGTATAAGATGTTATCGAGATTGGCTCTCCGCAATGGTAAATCCATTGCGATGTTCCTCATTTTTATATTATGCTTTACGATAAGTACATTCGATGGCTAGATAACTTCATGAATTATAAAATTTACTTTGGTCTATTATGTAATGACACATGGATAGGTTCATGTCTTTCAATATTTTCTTATACAGCATACATTTCATTTATATAGTTATTTAATATTTAAAGCTTACAATTCTTTGAAAATAAAACTTTAAGCTTTTTTATAAACTTGATAATCTGTTATAGCTTATTTTTGATAATCGAAGTCTATTTTTTCAAAATGTTTTTTATATTTAATTTTTTTTCTTCTTTCTTCCTTTTTGTATACACAAATAAAAACTAAAAATCTATTTTATTATAAGTGTATGAAGGAGGTATAATCTATTCATTTAAAATCTATCTTGATTTCTTATGATGATTATATGTTCATATATAATATGTTTCTAGCTCAGTTACTATCCACTGCTGTACGTGGAGCACAAAGTGCTTCATCAATAGCAACAGAACCACCTCGTCCCAAACGTTTGATTGATCCATCTCCAGTTAGACATGGATTTATACCCGAAGAATGGTTTCAAGCTTTCTATTCGAAAACTGGTGCATCTGGTAAGCGATTGCTAATAATAAATTAATATCTGATCTAGAATAATTTACATGTTAATTTTTATGTTATACATAAGACTTTTGTAACTAAGAACCATTTTTTACATTGATAAATTCATATAAAGGATTCTCATAGACTACATAAAAATTATAAAAAAAACATTTTTATAAAATAAAGTCTTGTATTTGATAAGATCTAAAATTAATAATTTTCTTATTAAAATTTAATAAATGTATATAAATTTTTGCTAGAATTAAATTTTTCATAATGGTGTTCATCTAAATAAATAGAGAAAAAATGATTTGGGATTCTATTTGACAAATAAAAATAGACTATTGATTTTATTGCTTTATATAAAATTTTTAGTTTGTACAAATTATTTATTAATTTCTTTCTTAGAAGATTCTTTCATTTTCTAAATATTATTTTAAGAGATCTACATGTCTTTAAGATACACATATCTCATTTGAGATATACATGTATCTTGTTATAATATTTTGCATAAGATTCTTGAAAATAATCAGAGAGCTTACAGAAGATAAATATTTTAAGTTCCTGATTTTTAAAACTTATGTTATTTCATACAAAAGGAAATTTTGTATGAAAAATTTTTATACTTTTAACATGTAAAACTTTCTAAAAAAAAAATCTTTTTAAAATATATATTACAGATTGTTCTGTAATATATGAAGAAATATCATTAATTATTATTTTATTTTTAGGGCCATATGTATTTGCTATAAGTGTGGGCACTTATCTAGTTTCCAAAGAAATTTATGTCCTGGAGCATGAATTTTATAATGGTCTATCTATGCTCGTAATATGTGTTGGAGGTGTAAAGCTATTTGGTCCGAAAGTTGCAGAGATAGTGGACAAAGGAATAGATAAGTACGAAAATGAACTTCAAGAGAGTAGGAACAGTGAAGTGGCTCAATATGAAGAGCTAATTTCTCACGAAAAGAAAGAGCAATCGAGCTTGGATGGGCAAAAAATGATAATGGATATCAAGAAGGAAAACATTAAGATGCAGCTGGAAGGAACTTACAGAGAACGCATGATACAAGTTTACCAAGAGGTATAACAGTGTTTTGTGTGATAAAATTTAAATTGATTACAAAGATCTCTATCAATGAATAGTATAAATTTACTTGTGATTAATTATGTTAAATATTGTATAGTATATACTGAGAAACCATTATAGTTCACAATGGTTCAGTATATATATAGTACATACTGAACCGTTGTGAAATGTAATACATGCACCTATGGAATTATCATATCCAAAAATAAAAAAATAAGTCAAATAAACTCAGTGAATTTGAATAAAAGTTTCAGATTAGTAGCTTTCAAGTTCCTACCATATACTTATTTATAACTGCTAAAGGAAATTTTTTCTTAAGAACTTAATTATGTTAAATAAATAGAGAATATTATCTTTTAATATTATTCAGTTTTAACGTTATAATATATTAACACTATTTTTGTGCAAAATTTCTTTATGAAGAAGAAAAATTATATATATATATATATATATATATATATATATATAAATATATATATATATATATATATTTTTTATAATTCAGGAATTTTTATTCACTTATTGCTTACAGGTGAAGAAGCGTCTTGACTATCAAGTGCAGATACAAAGTCTCGAACGCCGAATCGCACAGAAACATATGGTGCAATGGATTGTGAATGGAGTACTGAAGTCTATCACTCCTGAACAGCAAAAAGCGACTCTTCAGCAATGCATCAAAGATCTTGAATCTCTTGCTGCAAAAGCTTAAAGAGTTGCGATTAAATTAGATGAAATAGAAGTAACATGATAAGAGAAGATTGTCATTAGACATGATTTCCTTTATCAGCAGTCAAATATTGTTTTCGAACATTCAGAATGGTTCAAATGTTATAAATGTTGTAACAGTAACAGTATAATGTAAAACGTTGTATAACGTAAATTAATCATTATTAGAAAACTGTAAATTTTATCAAAAACTAAATCATACAATTAATAAATAAATATCAATTATAAAATAATAAATTAACTATAAATTTTATTTTTTCTTATTCTGTAAATTAATTATTATTTTCATATAAATAAAATAAAATACTAAAATATAATATTTCAAGATGTATAGTCATGTTACATGTCAGTTTTGAAAAAAAAATCAAAGATTAAATATACAGATTCTATTAAGCAATCCTTAAAAAAATAGACTTGGTTTACAATAAAATTAATAGCTTTCATGTTCCTTTTTTGAAAATAAAACAGCCTATAATTTGCGACAAAGTTGAAACAAAATTCTATTTATAATTTTATGCACTTTGTTTAGTTTCTGTATCACACACACAAAAGATTACAGACGTTAAGATTCACAAAATTACAAATGGAATTCTATCATAATTTCAGTGACAAAGTTCAAATTAAAAAGTTGCTTTTATATTTAATCTTAAATATTTAATCTTTATTTAATATTTTCCTCGAAAATTGATCATCACCGACTTCATCTCGCACGATGCGAGGTGAAGTTCAGTGAAGTTGTCACTATTTAGCATCGTACAGCAATGTGTTGTTTCTATGTGTGAATCATTCAGCGAATCGAACGCAACGCATTGTTCGGCCAATGGCATCGGGTGCACTCGGCCGCACTCGGCTGCGTTCGGCTGGTGACGACGAGCATCGGGTGGCGCGCGCGAGTTACTCGGGCGACCGGGGGCCGCCATTTTCCTTCAGCAAGGGACAGCAGTCCGGAGCGTAGGTAGTGAGAATCTGTGTGCATTATTAGCGAATCGGCTCGAGAGTAGTGAAACGTAAAACGCAAAAACTTGTTTAGTGTACGTCGCGAATCGTGTGCGATCCATATTTTACAATTATACGAGGATTGCAGTGCCCGGTGATCGGTATATTCGCGTGACTTCGTATACCGTGCCGACCGCGGCGGTCACCCGGTAGACGGACGCCGTCGCCGCCGCGCACGTTTCCGTAGAATCGTTGACAAACTGAGATTATATTTTCAAGAAGGACGTGGGAAGACCACGTAGGAGAAGAAAGGAAAAGTGAGAGAGCGCAAGAGAAGGGAAAGATATAGCGCGTGAGGCGCAAAGAAAAGAAAGAGACGAGGAGTAAGGTGGAAAAAAAGGAAGGAAAGAGACGGAAATAGAGAGATAGAAAGAGACCGGAGCAAAGTGTGTACAGTTTGGTGATCGCGGTGTGGTCGCGCACAGTGAAAATACTCAACCATCGGCCGACTTTTGGTGTCAGGACACCAGGCGGGATATCAAGGGAGAGCGAGTCGCCTCCCGACAGGTTAGTGCAGTGTACGTGCAATCATGGCTTCTTCCTGCATGCGCGCGCGTCGCCAGCCAAACAGTTGGCGCGCCTCGCGTAGTTCACATATACATTAGTACGTATATGAGCCTCGAAACGCGGTGGTGGCGTCGGCGTTGCATGCATGCGTGCGGCCGAAAATTTCGCGCTTCTCCACCTCGTGCGTGCACTTTCTTTGTGCCGCGTCGAGAGACGCGCGTGCTCTCGCTGCATCGCTTCCCACCGTCTCCTCGAATATATTCTTTTTCTTCATTCTTTCTATTTCTCTCTTATTATCTACGTAGGATAATTATGCGGTTGATTTACCTTCTCATCCTTGGAAACCAAATTCCCCTCGTTACATTCCGTTATACATTCCCTTTCGAGTAGAGATCAAGTTGAGGTATATTGAAGAGAGTGGAAGTGTTGATAATGGTTTTTTTCACGTCAATATATATATCTAAGTGCATAATATGCATATATATGTCGCATGTGCATATGTAATTATATACAGGGTGTATAATATTGAAAATGTTAACTATTCTTCTCATTGATTCACGTACACGTTCACAACATTTTCAACATTTGTTGTAACTCAAGGTCACGTTAAAACCAAATGTAAATAAACCTAATTAAATGATTTTTGTCTACAATAATTAATCCTAAATTGTTCCTTGTATGAGTAATAGAGCCAGCAATATTTTCAACATAACTCCTGAAATGAGCGTTTCCGCACCTATGTCCATATAACATTTTTTCATCCTTCAGGTATGAGGAATATCTCTTTAAATTTTTGACATACTTTTTTAGAACACTGTATATATATATATATATGTATAGGCCTAAACACAATGAAAAACACAGACAATAGGAACAGGGAATAGCGATAAGTGAAAACTCTTTGTGATAAGTGAAGCTCTTTGGCTTTTCTGATTGGTTGGTTTTCACTCACTATCACTATTCCCTGTTCTTATTGCCTGTGTTTTTCATTGTGTTTAGGCCTTATGATATATATATCATACATATACACACACGGTTTTTAAAAAATTGTCCACTAAGTATATGGTTATTCCTTAAAAAACTGAGTTAAAAGATCCTGAAGATTTTTTTCCTGTAACGTTTCATAAAGTAGTAATTATTGAGTAAAGTTGGTCACAGTGCCGTTTCATTTATAGCTGGGCCTATGTCAATGGGCTGCGTGCCTGATAGTGCGCGAAAAAAATAAAACTTAAAACTTTTTTACTCAGTTTTTGATAAAGAACGCTATATTCTTATTGGGCGGTTTTTTAAAAATACTCTAAAATACAACGCACGCGCGTGTGTGTGGGGTGTATAAAGTGTCGGGATTTCTTAATATTTCGAAAAATACTCATTTTCGAAAATATGTTCTAAAAAATATTTGTAGGATTATAAGTGACGCATTAAGCTGGGATTACATTACGTTCGGCGATTCTTGCGCAACTCGTGTAGGCTCGTCAATTCGTCCTATTTCAAACTCTGACCGGTGTGTGATTGTGCTGTGTGAACGGTAGAGATGTCACGAGATAAAGAGAGAGAGTACTATACGCGAGCCACGAGCCTTCATATTGTTTAAACCACCTTAATGTGTGAATTTGGCCAGTAACTTGCTGCGCTGAGAGTTTTGAAAATGGAATGGCGCGTGGACTCGGCGCAGTTCGTCAATTCATGCTATTTTAAGCCTTGTTCTTACGGCGCGTGGCTCGGTAGGGCTTGGTAAGGGTTCATAGTAGTTTCTAAATTTATGTTTACCACATCAGAGATGCGTGGAGGGGATGAATGAAGGAGTTGTCATTTATCCTCTCTAATTGTCGAGATTGGTTTCAAGCATCACTAGTGGCGCGTTTTCTTTGATTCGTGCTGACGAATGTTTTGATGTTTCGACAACCAATGGGAAAGACGAGTCGCGCTAGTCTACTCGCGCGGTTCACAATGCAGCGCTTTAAAGGCTCGTGGCTCGCGTATAATGCTTTCTCTTTTTATTTCGTGATATCTCTACCGTTCGCGCAGCATACCACGCGCCATGAAAACGGTCAGAGCTTGAAATAGGACGAATTGACGAGCTGCGCGAGATTCATCGAACGCATCATCATTTAAGTCCACCTTAAAGCATCTTCCCGTCGATTGTCTGTGAGTATGGCATTAGTAAGGAAACGCGTCGAAGTTTGGCTCGTGAAGATGTTTACACAGGCCCGTAGTCCGCTTATAGTATTAGTACTTTGAATAAGTTCTCGCTGTTTTTTCGTGAAAATTAATGCTTTATTAAAAAAAAAAACAGGAAAAAACACTCCTAATGATTCTACAAGTTCAGTTAGCGTCTGACATGAGTCTTCATGAAGTAATGCCTCCAATTCTTCGTCTTCAAACTTTTTCGGTGCGCCAGAGCGTTCTTTATCTTCAACATCAAAATCATTATTTTTGAAGCGTCTAAACCAATCTCTGCATGTTGTTTCCGACAGAGCATGGTCACCGTAAGTCTCAACAAGAATTCTGTGTGGTTCAGCTGCAGATTTTTTTTGAATAAAGTAGTGCAATAAAATTCCCCGCAAATACTCTTTTTTTGGCACGAAACTCGACATGTTTAACACTATGAAAAAAAAATTGTTTACACTTCGGCGCAATGATATACACTGAATTTTAAGCTTGCTTATAGTACTTCCCTATAGATACGTTACCGTCTTAAACTACACGCACGCAGTTCTGGTAATATCATCTGTTGGAAAACAGCGAGAACTTATTCAAGGTCCTAATACTTTCTCTTTTCATTTCGTGACATCTCCACGGATCTTTCGGACAGCCCAACAAGTGACGCGAAGCTCGCTGAACCACGCGCGACAAAAACAGTTAAGTCGGAATCACATGACAGGTGGTTCGATGAACCTCACGCGCTCGTGATACTATTAAAATTTTCACCAGCATCATACATTGGTGGTGGTATAATATGGTGTTGAAATATTCTTTTGTATTTTTCAACTGTCAAATTACCTTAAATCCGACTGGACAATCTTCATGATACACCTTACGTAATGCTAATGCCAGCGATATCACAACTTTCAAACTTCATAACTTGGAAAGTTCTTAATGAAAAAATACTTGGTTATAGTGTTATAGTTTTGAAAAGCGAGATAAGGTACAATGTTCAATAAAAAAAAAATTTCTAGGTGTCTAAAAATTTCTGAGTGATCTTTTCGTGATCTTTTGATAACAATATTCAAGGTCATACTAATATTACTACGTAACCCGTTACTTAAGACTCTACAATTTTTATATGGAACATTTTTTTTTGAAAATGTGTGTGTGTGTGTGTGTGTGTGTGTGTGTGTGTGTGTGTGTGTAATAGAACATTGTTAATTGCACAATTACGTGTACACACACGCGCGCGCGCGTGTGTGTACACGTAATTGTGCAATTTGTAACAATGTATCTGTTTTTGAAACAACTATTTGTTTTTTTTACACAAATTGATATATCTCATTCTGTGCATAAAAGTATGAAGGTACACTTGCAAAATTCAATACGAGATTTATACTTTACAAAATGTGCTAGAACAAAATATAAAATTTCTCGTAAACTATTGATTTTTCGAACTCTACTCTAATATACTTTTATATATTTATATTAATAAGAGGAATTATTTTTATGTAAAAAACATATAATTTATTTCATTTAAAAAATGGCAATGGCCTTCATGTGACCTTGAAAAATTGATTTTTCAACAATTTTATCATTATTTATCTTTTTTAAAACTATGTAACCTTTGTCTCAAACATTTTTTTTATAATAATAAAAAATAAAAAAGTTTTTTGGCAGCTAAATTAAAATGGGACACTCTGTGTACACATATATGTGTATATATATGTAAAATAATACATGATTAAGTGATGGAATGCTATATTGTTTTTACGTCATAATATCCAATTCATATTTATACGTAGCCTATGAATACATTGTATGGTACCATGTGATAATATATTAACATATATTTCTTTTATATTTATAATATGTTGTCATATTTATAATCATATTTATAATCATATTTATATATTCTATATAAGTATGTTTTACATTACACAATTATAAATTAGAAAAAGCATTACACGTGCGCGCGTTTTTCCCCTTCTCTCTTTTTCTTTCTCTTTTTTTCCTGTTCTCCTTCGCTCCATCTCTTCATCTCAATCTTTTTATCTGTATGTGCATAATTTTTTTTATGCATGTATATGCACGTATGTGCACATACATTATTTTATATGTTAATTTCAAGAAGAAGAAATCAACCTCAAAAGAAGTCGAGCATTCTTCGTGCCTTTCTTTTTGTCCGCATGCTTATCCGAACTGGCCTGATTGCTGCCCCTCTTTTCCACAATAATATAATGTGTGTGTGTGCGTGCGTGCGTGTGTGTGTGAAGCTACCGTCTTTCGCGGAAACTCACTAATTATTGAGAATTTTGACTTTATTTTCAATAGGTTTAGAGTTTTCTATATAAGTTAGACAAATGCCGGCTATTAAAGTAAAAAAATGGGTCCAGACAAATTGAGATATCAAGTTCACGCTGCATCTCGGTTTGTCCTGAGACAAAAGTTTCACTATATTCATGAGATTTTGCGAGATCTACAGTTCTAGATGAGTTCTACAAAGAGTTCTACTGTTAAAAAAATATTGATCATAATATAATAATTAAACCAACACAGTGTAAGAACTATCTAGTGATGCTGTTCTATTCTTTAGAGTTCTGGCTTTTCCAAGATCTTGTACAGTTTTGAATATATTTATGCATTTTATAAAGAATTCTGAATATTAGCACGTACTATCATAAAAAAAAAGTCTAAAGTGGTGCCTCCTTCAAATAATGTAAGACTATCTTCTAAAATAATTTTCTAAAATATAATATAATTTTCTATATATAAAATAGTTTGTATGGTCCTGAACATATCTATGTATTTTCTAAAAGATTCTAGGCATTACCAACGTTGTATTTGTCTTTTAATTAATACTGTCTGGAAAAGTCATCTTAAGATAAAGCTGTGATGCCGGTCGAAATGTCGGAGTTCTGGGTTTTCTAAAATAGTTTTCGAGTAGTTTTGAACAAATTTATCCATTTTCTAAAGAGTTCTGGACATTAGCAACGTATTGTATATTTGTCAAAAAATTAATACTGTTCGAAAAAAGCATTTTAAGACAAATAAGGTTAAGACGCTGATCGAAATGTGTGTACTTTAACATTAAAATTCTGTAGTTCTGATATGACTTTCTGATTTTTTAGAACTCTGAAGAATCGATCAGCATCGCACTAGATATACATCTTACTATGACTTGTTAGTTATTGCTAATAAAATCGTTTTTCGTTTTAAACAACTTTTTATAAAACTCATTTAGAACTATAAATCTTGCAAACGTATCAATTATTAATTCAATTAGATTACAGTAAAAACACACATACAACATTCAAGGTTACAAAGGATTAGACATAAATCATTAAGGATATAAATAAAAGATACAAATATGTGATATAAAGACCTGCGTTGAGCATTCGTGAAGTTCACGAATTATCAAGAACATTTCATTATACAGAGTGTTTCTAAATATTAGATTAGTGCAAAAGTTCGTGCCCGACAACTGCTTGATTTTTATTTACAAATCGGGCACGAATTTTTGCACTGATCCAATACTATATAAAAAAATTAAGAGTGTATTCTATGAGTCAAAATATAAGACAAAAAGTTCATATTAGTCTAAAAATGTATACTCTCCAGTTACAGCACTTAAAGTTAAGGAAAATAGTTACAAATGAAAAAATTTTTGATTGACGAAATTTGACACATCACTTTTTTAAAATCCTTTAATAATATTATATTGTTGGGGCTTGTTTAGTTTTGTAGTTGTTTAGTTTTGTATAGTTTTTGAGCTAAATGGGAGCACGCCACTTTTGAAATGTATTTTTTCATTTTTAACTAAAATGAAAAACAAATCGCTGTAACTAAAACAGAATAACTTAAAACTTAGAAAAATGTTACTCTCTTTTTCGAGAAATCAGCGGTTTCTTTGGAGAAAAAAAAATGGAGGAATCTTAGTTACCCCGAAATTTTGGAGAAAAGATTTGGAGAAAAAAAAATGGAGGAATCTTAGTTACCCCTTAGAAACCCCCTTAGAAACAGAAGAAGGGAAAAAACAACTCACAGGATCTTCACTGGGATGTTTTTCGTATTTTTTTCGATGTTTAAATGATGAATTAAAAAAAAATGGTAGTGGTGGGGAATAACAAATTCTTGCGTGTGCGTGCGTGCAAACTTCAAAACATCGATAGATACTGTGCTCACAGAACGTTAACCATTTCGTAATCTTCACCGAATTTTTAGTGAAATTGGACCTTGATTATATGTACTTATTCGTCGCTTTTCTTTATCCTTTCATCACAAAAATCGACTTGTAAAAACCAAGTGAATAAAAATTATTTATGAGTAAACATAATTATGACGCCAGATTTGATTAAGAAATTATACTCATTAAATGAATGAACTAACAGGAAGTGGAATTATCACATACAGCATTTATTGTGATAAGTAAGACTAGCTTTATTTATTATTAACATTTAGGTAAAATTTGCACAGAAACCAATAAATTGTTGCAACAAAGAATTCTTAAAACTAAAAGTTAAACAATAAATTTTTAGTTAAAACTAAATAAGAATTTTGTGTTCTTTAATCGATAAAATTATGCAGTTGTGTATATTCCTGCTACATATGCGCTTTACTATTAATTATGATGGTCAATTCTTTGTAAAAGGAAAAAACGAAAGGAATCGAAGTATATCGTACTGAGGAATACAGGTCACAGCGTTGCTGAATAAGCAACCGTCCGACCGAGCGGTCGTGTCGCACTTGCTCTCCATAAGCAAGCATTCAGCAAATTACGTAAAGAAACGAGAGCTTATTTAAATGCCGGCTTACTGACGACAACGAATAACACACCGTTCTCGGTTTTTTGTGGGTAAAATGCTTATTTTTTAATCGTAAAATTTGTAGAATTTGAAATAAAAATTGAACTTTGTTTTGAAGAGTTGTAAAGTAATTGTAATAGCTAAATAATGATGATAGCAATGATAATAATAAAATAGAATATTGTTGTTTATTAAATTTTACCTTGTGTAACTTATTCTAATTTTTTATCATTATATATGTATATCATTATACACATCTATATTAACTATCTAGCTATATTTATATATATACATATATATATATATATATATATACATATATATATATATATATTGGCTAACATGCATATTATATATGTGTGTATATACACACACATATACACAAGTATAACTTATCTAATATTATTATTTACTATTGTTATTTTATTATATTTTTATATGATAAATATTTATAAAAACGTAATAATAAAACAGTATTAGTAAATAATAATATCAGGTAAGTTATAAATTTACCATAATATTGATGTGTATAATACACTTATATAATAGTAAAGACTTAAAGTAAATTATACAATATACGATGTAAAATTCAATGTCAACACTTAATTATATGTTTTAGTTATCTTCATAACAAAAGTATATAATATGTACAAATTTAACAAAACAATAATTATTAATTATGAAGAAAGAATTAAAGAAATTACACAAGAAAATCTAATTATTCTTTGATATTTAGATACTTTTCAAGATTTTAATTTGTAAAAATGGCATCATTTAATTCCTGAATAGGATAGATTTATAAATATGAATATGAATATAGATTTATAAAATTATAAATATGAATATAAATATGAATTTATAATTTTATTAATGATGAATTAAGAAGCATTTTTACAATTTTGAAAAGTTATTAATTTTATGTTTTTTTTTTACATTAGCAGGGGGGGATATTGTAAAATTAATAACAGATTTTCTTTATTATAATAATTAGTGTTACGTGATACAAGGTACGCCGTCATATGCTTTTTCTGCGTCATCTTTTGCACGTATGCATTTACGCAAGCACGGATCTTTCATAAACGTTGAGTTTATTACAAGCAATGATGAGCGGGGAGCAGGCGTTATCGTCACAATTGCGAGTTACGTTTGGAACGTAATAGTGCATTTGTCATCACCACCGTTTTTCCAATGAATGCTAAAATATTATAATAGGTGCACAAATTAATTCATTGCCTTTACATTGAATCAATTATAACTGTTTTAAATTCAAATATTTTTCTACCATCTTGGAATTTTGAAGTGTCACGCTTAAAATTTAAAAACAAACACTATATATCTTTCTATAAATACAGACAATCTAACTTTACAAAACAATAGTGAACGATGACATCTGAAAAGCAACATATTAACTATAATATATCTTTTTTGTATCTTAAATTAATTGAAGAAAAATGATACGGAAAGCACGGATATGATTTGTTTTTTAGATAAACTTTGAAGGAAGCTGCTGTGATACATAAAACTTATTAAAAGAATGATATTAGAGTTTTCGGGATTAGGCAAGTTATTTCGCAGCATGATAGTGCCATTTACCGCAAGGGGATTTTGCTCGAAAGATGAAAGAAAGTCGTTGAAGAGTTAATAGCGAATATTTCGAGGATTATGATGTATTTCATTTTTATGTAAATATTCGATTTTTGTTTAAAACGCACTGAATTTGTCATCTAATCTTTGACTACATTCTTTTTTTTTTCAATGACTTGTTCACTTCACTTATCTAATGCAGAAATAAAATTTTCTGATAAAAGTTTTTAGGAAACAAATAAGAGATTCTGTATCTATCTGTATAAATATAAAAAAATAAAGGAAATGATTAAAAACGTTGAGAAATGTTTACATAAGGAAGTATAACAACAATGATACAGGCTATCGTATTAACAATAAGTATTCTGGTATAAACATTATCGAGTGGGCACGGAATAATTTTGGTCGATTTGTGTATTTTATTTAAAATAATTTCATTATTGTTAACGAATCCAATGATTCGTTAATAATAATGAAACAGTTGTAATTTTGGATATGTCAATAGCGAAACAACATCGATAATTTACATAATGCGCAACAAGTCATCTTCGGATTTGAACTGGCTGTGTAACGAGATCGAATAAGTGTTAAGTTCTTTGCATTAAATTGTTTTACTATTACTTTTAATTCTTTGTAGTTTTAATTTTCTTCAGCAATATATAGGATTTTTATTTACTAGTGTGTAAAAGTATAAAATGTTGAAAGATATTGGATTTAATTGGCAACTATAAGTTGCTGCCAGTTTTTTTACATCAAATATTTTATATAAATGTTTAATACAACGAGAGGCGCGTGTACTTGGCACCTTTTTTTATGTTTTTAAAAAAGTTGTATACGAGGTAGTCCCTGATATCGAGAAATTATATTAATAATGTTTTAATAAAATCTCTTTGAATCCGGCTGCATTAAATTTTGTATTTTTTTTAGAATTCGTAAATCCGTAAAATAATATTTAAAAATATTTAAAAATCTTTATGTACACTAAAATAAACATGTATGTATGGCAAAATATTAAAATGCTGTGGTATATAACTCTATAATAAAAAATAACTTTTAGAAGAGAATAATTTATTCTTACGTACGAGTAGTATCTTGATTTTTGTACAATTTTTCTATTCTCTCTAGGATATGATACACGTTTATTTTTTAGTCAATGTTTAAATTACAGTAAATTATATATGAATACAATTCTGCTAAGTGCATGTACATGTATATACAAGATATTTATATACAAGATATCTTGAAACAAAATAGACTCGAGAGTACAACGCGGATATTGATGTAAATATTTTAAATATATTTAATTATTATTGGTACAATACAAAAGGAAAACGAGTGTTTTGACTCCACTTTGAATAATCAATGTTGTCAAAACTTAAGCTTAACTTAAGGTATTTCTCGTGTGAAATTACTTTTCTTAGAATCTTTTTAAAATAGTGCTTAAATTGTAGATAATAACAAAACTTACAACTTTTCTCTATGATCGAAATCTGACGTCTAGTTTTTGAGTTATTAACAGTCAATGTTTACTTAATTCCCTATAAGTAGATCAATGATAAACTGTTAAAAATTTGTTTTTCCGTGATAACTTAAAACCGGTTCTTACGATTGTTTGTTAAAAATTTACACTAATAAAAGAGAATGTAACGATTATTTTTGTAAAAAAAATAAAAGTATTCTGACGTGCCGTTGTCGAGAAAAAAATTAAAAATTATGCTAGTGTTTGATGTACGTTAGTGTGTGCTTATTCATATAATCACTAAATGTGAATGTATGCTGACAGGGCCGTGCGATATTAGTCGAAAATCAAAAATTGAAATGACAAAAAAAGTGTTAATAAAATTCAAATAATTTTTTTTGTTTACACAAAAAAGAACAGAAATTCAAACAAGTTTTTGTTAATGTTTTGTGTATAATTTAAAAAACATTATTGACTTACTTTCAGTAAGGCGCACTGATTTATTGGTACGATACGTTTCACGAGAAGTACCTTAATAAGTAGCAATAATCTCTCTTGTTCTTAATTGTTCCAAAAGTGAATATTCTGAGATTGAAGAGTCGGAAAGCATGCTATGGTATTTCGGATTATGACGTGCAGCTTGACTAACGTTACTAGAGATTTGGATGTTAAATTATCTCATTTTAATTTAAATTAAAAAAAGAGAAATTTTATTAAAGCACATAAGGACATTCTTCTAGTTTATTCTAAGAAAAACATTGTCTACAAAATATTATGTAGAGACTGTTACTAACTTAGTTGGACAAACTATGTGAGTTAAAAAATTTGTATTTCAGAATATCATCTGCACATCTGCAAAAATACAACTTTGTCATCATAGACGATAGAATTAATTTTAACCACGATTTGACAGGAGTGAATGTTCAAATATTTTAGATGTAGAAAAATGTTTGTCCAAACACTCATATTAAATTACAAAAGAATAGCCTTAACTTACAAACAGGACTTACAAACACTGAATGTTTTCATCATGCATATGTATCTATTTTTATTTCTTTTTATTATTATTAAACAAAATGTAAATCTTGCCCATTATATTTTCTCTTTTGTATAAATTGTCTCAACTTTTTACTTTTTTTATTTTTATTAATTTATTACTAATTTTAAATGTTTGACTGCATTTTGTTTACATTATAATTTTTATCGCACTTATTTATTATGTTTTTCTGATCTATGACATTTAGTGTTTTCCTTGTCATATATTATGTCATATTACTCATTTACTCATTTAACATCAGTCATTGTCAGCTGTTCCCGTAACTTTCATCGTCATTGTTAGCCGTTTCCGTAATTTTTATCATCTCTGACATTCTAATCTTTCTTCATTTTATTTGTTATACATCTTTTTGACAATTTTTTAACTAAAATTTGCCTCATGTAATGTTCCATTTACTGTCTCTTTTTCGCTCTTACGTTTTATCGACTTTGTAATGAGTTGACTTAATTCTCTTTGTCATTATTCTAATTGCCGTGTTCGTATTATAGACAGTGATTCAGTCAAGCTGCACGTGAAACTACACGTCTGTAATCCGAAATCGCATGCTTTCTGATTTTCTCATCTCAGAGCACTCACTTTTGGAGCAATTAAGAACGAGAGATCATTACTACTTATTAAGTTTTGTAACAACGCTGATGATGGCTTAGAGTGGAGTTGAATCGTTCGTTATCGTATATATTATTACCAATGATAATTGAATATACTTAGATTGAAATTTACACACTAATTACCGCGTTGTACTGCCACTACAAGTCTATTTCTACATTATTTTGTTAATTTTATTATCAAGAGTCTTTTGTGTATACATATACAAAAGTGTGTATACTATACAAAGACTGAAAAAAAAGTTGCAAAGTACATACTTGTGGTGTTTGGCAACATTTTTTTTTTCAAATTAACCATGTGTTTCTTTACACCAATTGATTGATTTCATTATTCTATGCAAAAAATATCAAGATAAGATTATCGAAAACTGAGTGTTTCTCTAGATATTTTATATTTTATGTCAAAATATTGTATCTTTCAAGCCTCGTAACTCTAAAAGTACTTTATGAAAAAATACTTTATTATAGTGTTTTGGAAAGCTCTTGAGATAAGCTACAAGAATATGTAATGAAAAGTAGGTAGTTCCATTTAAGAAATTGAAGGTGACGTGATCTTCACGTGACCTTCAAGCAACTATTCAAGGTCAAACTAATGGCACCATTTTATGTCCCCCTCGAAACTGTACAACTTTTGTCTGAAACATTTTTTTTTACAATAAAAAATAAAGTTATTTGGGGTGGGACATTAAAATGGGACACCCTGTATATATCGGTTTTGTAACATTGTCTGATGACGTTTTCCAATGTCTAATTTTCATGCCTCCCTAGGCTTTCCGTTAGGCTTTTTGGTAAGTTTAGATTTTTACAGGTGCCAGGAAATCGGCCTGACACCTTAACTGCCAAACCTTGGAAGATCAGGTGATTACATGTATTCTCAGTGTTTTTGTCGTTGTCTTTTTTCAAGAGGTGGCGATCGAATAAAAACCAATTCTTGGTTGAATTTGAACTCGGGAACTTCGACTCCTTCGAATCTTTTGTATTATTCTTCTAATTTGATTTCTTTGAATGATAGTCATCAGAGTAAAATCTCTAATGTATTTATTTTTGTACATGTACAAATGAGATAAGCTCAATGGTGTGAGTATAATCGAGGATAAAGGCAACTTTGTTAAGAGAATCCCCCAGAGTTCAGTGATACATATTCCGCTATCCTGTATAGCATCGAAAAGGCAACTGCAACGTTGGTTTCTCGACGCTTGAGTCCATTGCACGCTATTCATGCAAGCCGAACTTACTAACTTGCAAATCTCAGCATCACTCTGACAGTTCAAACATTATTCAATGAGCATTTCGAGGTCGCTCCTAATTGATGATATTTCGACACATAACATTCTCGCTCTTCTTCTTTTCCCCCCTTTCCTTTGCTTTTTTTTCTTTTCTTCTTTTGGCAATGACAAAAGGCTCGTTGTGATTCACATTCTCTAGATTTCGCTCCCCCTATTCTCCGTTATTTTTTGCTGAGCAATTATGACGCACGAGGTCAAATCGGAAGGGAGAGTAATGAAGACGAGAGGAGAGGGAAGCGAGAATCAAGAGTGGAAACGATGCGGCGCTAAAGGGAGGGCGAAAGAAAAAAAATGTCCCCGTCTCGCGAGTGTGAGAGCGCACGAGAACAGTTCTCGGGGTGGAGGAACCAAACCGCGCCACACCGCGGCGGTTATTATCGATCTTGGGGCATCGTTACACTTCGCGTCCGGCCGTGCGTTTACGGGATCCGTATAAGTGAGACGGCGACAGTTGCGATGGTGAGAGAGGCACAGCCGCCACCACCATCGCCACCATCACCGCCACGCTGCTGCCACTGCCATCACCGCGTCGGTTACATCGATTGTCCTCGACGAGTAATATGTTGTCGTGCAATACGAATCTTTGATGTAATAAGCCTATCTAACCGGTCGGTACATCAGGCGTCATAAATTCCTCGGTCACTAGAAAGGCACTTGATGAGACAACGTGCGATATTTATCGATCTGTACGGAGTGTCCCATTTCATTGTCTCGAAAAGTATGGAAGAAATGAAAAATACAGAAACATTTAAAACAAAAAAAATATTAGAATATGTCAAGTAGAATATGTCAAGGAGGACTTACTATGGTAAAATTTGTTTGACCTTGGATGTAAGAACAATGAAGTCAAGATTATAAAAATCAATTTTTTAAATAAAAACTCTTATTTTTATTGTATCATCTTTTTTTCTATTAGTTAATTTGAACAATTTTTGTTTGACACTTTATTTTATTTGCCTAATATTTTTTTTAGATAAGATCAAGGAAAATTTGGTAAATTTTTCAATATTTAGCTTATTGATAAATATTTCAATATTTACGATAATTGTTTATCGAAGGGAAAATCTCCCAACTTTTATAAATACTTATATATACGTATTATATATACATAAAACCTCCAAAAAGGTTTTAAAGTTTGAGTTAAAATGGAACTCTATATCGTAATAGTATATTTTTAAGATAAAATTATATCAAAAATTAAATCAAAAAGTTCTGTACCATTTTTCTCTCCGGCAAACAATCGAGGAATCGTAAACTAAACATTGAAAAAGTTATCAAGATTTTCGTGAATATTTAAAAACATCTTAGACAAGTAAAATAATTAGACGAAAGTTATTCAAATTAATTAATAAAAAAGATGATACAATAAGAAGTAGAGGTTTTTATTTAAAAAATTAATTGACTTATGCTCTTGACGCTTACACTTAAAGTCAAACGAATATTACTATGTTACTATGGCTCCTTTGATATCCTGCATTTTTATCTAAAACTTTTTCCGTATCTTCTATATTTTCCGAGACTTACTTTACTTGCTTGGAACAGTTAAAATGGAGCACCTGTGTATTATGAAATTTTTTTATTCACAAGATGTTTCATTTTAATCTATCATTTCTTTTGTCTTTGCAGGGTTAGATCGAATGAAAAATATGTTTAAACAAAAGTTACTCTGTATTGAGGAAGTTATCTCTGTAATAGTAACCTTAATTTGACCTTGAGTCAAGGTCAAAGCATAATTTCAAGATCAACTTTATTTTTTCAAATAAAACCCCTTATTTTTTTATTACATATTCTTGTTGTTGATGTCAAGACATTTTCTAATTATAATAAAGCTTTTTTGCAAAGGATTTTTTTGAGATTGAGTTTCAGTCTTGTCATCATATTTTTTAAATATAAAATATGAAATATTTGATATCAAGTATTCACTTTTGATGATTTTACCTTGACAGTGCAACAATGAAAGAAATCGAATAATATCAATTTTTACATTTTTAATTTTGCAAAATCTACCAACGTGTAAATGGATTTTGGATGGATTATTAAATTTAAATAAACTCTTTCTGTTTTTTACAATAATTAATCCCTTTCATTATTTTGTTTACGAAAGTATGAACGCAAAGTCGTTAAAAATGAATGAAGTAAACTTTATGAGGTATTTTTTGTGTCCTATATTTAAAAATATTGTAGTAAAATTTAAAATATTTTAGAAACTTTTTTACGAAAAAAATTTTTATTATAGTATTTAGAAAACATATCTCTTATACAAGAATATGCAATAAAAAATTGATGAGATCTAAAATTTGAGATTTTTTTATTTTGAAAACTAAAGTTAATCTTGAAATAGTGTTATGACTATGACCCAAAATTAAATGAAGGTCATCATCAGATAATCTCAACGCTGAACTTTTGTCTGAACGTATTTGATCTAACTTTGCAAAAATAAAAGGAGTGATTAATAGGAGTGGTGAAGGATACTCTATATCAGGGATGCGCAACTAAATTTTACAGCGAGCCAAATTTGAAATTTGAGAATAACTCGCGGGCCACAGCTTTAATTGAATCAAGGAAACAATAAAAAGCCTAAATTTGTTTAGATCAAATTATCATCGATTTCTGAAGATTTAAAAACATTTTCAGTTATTTAATTTTTGTTTACAGTTACATTTCATAGTTAAAAAAAAGTATTTATTTTGAATAAGATTAATATTTTGGTAAAAAAATTCGTTTGTCCTTAATGCAATTGTTGATCAACCTGGAACGTCGC